>PVIR01008865.1:0-55221 GCA_004026965.1 Petromus typicus | reverse complement strand
ATGTAATATCACAAAAGTGATAACATATCTCTTCTGAGATCAGTTTTGAAAAGACTAGATTTAATCTGGATGTCTTTCTTGAATCTGTCATTCAAGAGACATCTGGCCAGCATATGTTTGGGAGCTGCCCTTGGAGAGGTCCACAGGACAAAGAGCTATTCTTGTGACAGTGGAGGACTAAGGTTTGCTGACAGCCACGCCAGTATGTTGGAAAATAGATAGTCCCCAAGTTAAACTCTGTCAACTGAGCCTTCTAAGGATGTGAGGCCATATTTCTGGTACTTATTCAGAAACTAAGTGATGATAAATACATATTATTTTGAACATCTAAATGTTATACTAATTTGTTATGAAGTAGCTGACTAATGAGGAATGCATCATGAAATATCAGGTTTATTAGTTAAGTCATTCAAAATCCAATCCTATTGCATACCTAATTGGTCATATACTAAGAGCCAAACATATCAAATGTTCAAAATCCACTCTATTTCTAAACATATCCATGTACTTACTACTGGGGTCACTTTTCAAGGAGGAGTAAAACTTATAGGGTCTCTTTACCTTGAAATTCAAACCAAGTTAAATGGACTCAGGACAGAATTAGTTCCAGAAGCCATAAATAACTGGAAATTCTGATTTTATGAGGATGGCTTAAAGGTAGAGGTTAATGTTTTTGGCTTGTTGAGAATGGCCGTCTGGCCAAGCAGTTTTGTTTTCTGCTGATTTTCTGGAGCTCGCAAAGATAAAAGTAAAGTAATTCTACTTTTAAGGAAGACATTTGTTTACAAAAGATGCAAAGAAGGAGAGTGAAATACAGTGTAGAAATAGTTGTTCAAGGTGGACATTGTTTTAAAATTCCAGCTCTTGGACATTTTGATTTCCTCCCTTTTGGCTTGAGTTGCAATTCACCTGAATGAATTTCCTAGTGAGGCCACAGCCGTTCTCCTCAAATCTAACTCCAACCTGTAGTTGAATCACTTACGTTTTCCTATGTTCACTTTATTTAATGTAATGGCACTGTCAAAATGAAAGCTCAAAGAAGACATAAATATGTATTTGGAAATCTGTGATAAGTTTCAATGGCTCAAAAGAACATAACACATTTAATTTCAAAATACATTAATGTAAGTTTTGTCCTTTCCATCACTTTGAATATGACCGTAACTTACTTAAATGAAGTATTACCTCATCCACAGCAAGCTTTACTCACTGGTCTCCAGCTTCATCATTTCCTGCCTCACTCTCTTACAGCCAAAAACACAGAAAATACTACTGCTCCTAGAAGATAAGGCCCACTGTTCACATCCCTAGAGTCCAGGCTCAACACACCTTTCCAATCTTATCATCCAGCGGTCACTTCCTTCAAACCTTCAGCTGCACATGCAATTATGTGCCACTGCCCATACCATTCACGTGTCACGTGTTCCATTCATAAAATCCTCTCACATGAAAATTTATCCTTAAACCACAAACAGTAGGCATGTCCTGCTTCCTCCCAGGTCACAGTATCTCTCTTCCCAGAAGAAAGTACTGTTTGTGTAAGATGGAGTATAAACTTGGCTTTGAAACACCTCGACCCCAGGGTGAGTCATGGAGGCTTGACCTTGAATGTATCTGGTCCCTGACCACTTCCTCACCAGTGCTAACCTCACCTCTGCTTTCTGGGCACCATCTTCACCCTGCTGTGCCCTCCCACTATGAAGTTACTGCCTACAGTGGGGCCAGCCAACCATGCACTGTACTCTTTGAACCATAAACCACATGAACTGCTCCTCTTTTAACTTGTGCACATCAGATACTGTGTCCCATGAATGGGAAACCCAATGAATAAACTACATGGATAATACATTTGTATTATTCTCTTTTCTTTTAATCTTGATTGGTACATTATGAATACACATCATCATCGCATTCAACAATGAGGATTTGTACCAGAATATGACACGACTTGATTCTCATTTTTTCTCTTTTCCCCAATGCTGGACCCCCCACCTCCTAAATACATAATCTTTGTTTCCTTATTCTCTTTTAATTAAACATTAATTTTCTAGATATTTTTCCAACTGATGCTTAATAAACAACCATCAGTCTAAATACTAGAACTTACTTTTCCAAGTGTTTTGGGTCTGCCATCAGATTTCTGGGAGACACAAAACTGAACTACCTAGTTAATGATCAAGGAAGACCATGAAGTGACTTGTAAGGTAAGGGTGTTGTGTGAGGGAAGCCAGGCATAAGTGACGCCTATTACAAAACCAAACTGCACTCAAGGTGCCTGCTCATCCCCTCAGGCTGTACTAGCCTACTTCACTGGACTCTATTTGTTCTGTGTGGACAGGTGTTTCTCTTACAGATTCATTCTGCCTCACCACAAATGACACAGCAGAGTTTTTGGGGAATAAAACGCTCTACTTCTCAGTGTACTGTTGAGAGCTCAGACTTCCACACTGGCAAATCTATAAAGATATTCACGCATATTTTCCCACATCCCAATTTTACTGGGGACTATCATAGCTGTGGGACTTGCAAGGACACAGGTTTAATGTTTTGCTTGGCTATGAGAAGTAAAGCACGCTCCCTCCTTTCACAGCCCCAGACTCCTCTCTGTGTTACACTGCAGTCCTCCAAGCTCCAGGAAATGCCATGTAAATCTTCAGAATTTGGGTCTGCCATCAGATTTCTGGGAGACACAAAACTGAACTACCTAGTTAATGATCAAGGAAGACCACGAAGTGACTTATATATGACAGATAATATATGACAGAGTTTGTGACAGAATATATTGGCAGAAGCTAAGAAAACTGAAGCTCCCTGTAATGACTGGGAATACATGATTAGCCAGCTTCAAAGGGAGAAGGGAACATTGTACTCTAAAACAAGTTCCTAACAAAGAAAGAATCATCAAAAGGCAGCCAAAAGGAAAGAGTACCCACCTAGGCAATAAATGAGCAAGTCCACTTTTAGATCCCTGCTCTCAAATTGTGATTTCTGTGTGTATGTGTATATGCACTCACACACACTCATACATACACACTATACGAACAGATGCTGATTTGGGCAGTTTGTGACTTGGGTTAAAAATCAGATTTAGATGACAGAAGAATATTTCTAGTCCCAAATTTTGATTTGTCAGCACCAACGAGGGAGGAGACACGTACTCATTCAACAGTAAACATCCACCCATCTCACGTCCACATGTGAAACCGCTTCACCATGTGCTGCACCAGGGAAGCCGTGCTACTGAGGAAAAACACTGCCTATCCCAGGAAGAGTGCACAGGCACTGGTAAAATGTTCATCAGTACACAGCGCAGCAGCCGCAGAATCTGAGGGACTGCAGCACAAATGGATGAGGAAATCCTTGGTAAGTGAAGGGGACAGGACGGGTAACACAGGACATCTGCAAAGTAGGTAGTCAGGTTTCTGAACATCCATGGCAGAAAGGGACTCTGACATCAGGCTCCTGCACATGCATAATACTGATTGATGTTTGGGTGAATTTAGTATTTTCTGTGCATAATGTTACTTACCTTGGCTCTGTGAAAAGGTATGTGCCTACAATTGGGCAATCCAAACAGAATTAGAATCCACACAAAGAAAAAAATGGATCTCCCCCAACTAGGACTGTAGCATCTAAATAATTCCCTAGTCAAATCTTAATGACTTTCACCATTATAAATATTAATAATGTCATTTAGTATCATCTTTCCTATTTTTATGAAATATATCAGGCTTTAAGGTCATTGCATATTGGTGAGATTGTTTTATTAAACATCCTTCTCTTTCCTTTTCCCAACAGAAGACATAAAGAATGCAAAATCTTCCTCCTGAACTCAAGGATATCAGAATATAAAGTTGCAAATTGTTCTAATGCCTGAGAAAGAGTGGACTTGCTTTTAAAGATTCAAGGTACACTTCTGGCTGTCACCAAGGATGGAACATTGTGACCCTATCTCAGGCTTGCATATGTGTACACCTGTATGTACATATGTGAATAGACATGTATTTTTGTGACCGTGTGTAGGTGAATTCATCAGAGAAATCCTCCTAGGTAGGAAATGGAAAATAAATGGCCTAGATATTTTTAATGGAAGATTTCTTTTTTTTTTTTTGCAAACAGACACATTTTACTATGAATTGCTTTCCTTCAAGAATTCATTCTGCAGAGAGTCTTCAGTTTTATTGAAGAGTATTTTTTGTCCCTCACACTTGAAGAATTTGAGCTGTGATCAAAAGGAGACTTTAGTTATTTCTGTCTGGTCCCACAAGCCTTTGGCATCTACTGATAACATAAATGTCCTAGGAATAGTAAACTCTCTCATGGACATTCACAATGGAAAGAGTGTCTATAAATACTCCATTCTGAAGTCCTGGTTTGTCCTGTTCTTTTGCAGTGAATATCACTGTGCTTGGTCTATAAAAGTGCCCATCGAGGCATACAGTGGTTTGTTTAATAAAACACAACTATTTTAAAGGCAAATAGAATATTTAGAGAAATATCTCTGACATAAAGTCTTGACTTCACCAATTACTGGCAATACAACCTGGTCCAAAATGGTTAACAGAATGATACATCAGTTTTATCTTCCCCAAAATGTAACTAATAGTATGAATAACTGCTTTAGAACATGACTTTACAAATTGAACTAATGCATAGTCAATGATTGACACAGAGCCAGATTCAGACTAAGCCCTCAATAAAAATGTATGCTGGTTTTTATTAATTATTATCAATTAGGACTAGCAGTGGTATTTTGAGTCTAGGTCAGATATCCTTCATGTAGCCAATGGGATAATATTGTTCGTGGCTGCATTAGCTTTCCCTTTGCTGGAGCAGAAGATCTGAGACTTTCAACTCAAAAGAGAGGAGGTTTCTTCTCACTCTGTCCCCAGTTAGTGGCTCCAAGACAAGAACATCATGACAGAAAGACATGGTAGAATAAAGCTCTTTACTTTGCATGATCCTGAGAGCAGAGGAAGAGGAAAAATGGGCCAGGAACAAGAGATGGCCTCCAAGGTCACACCTCTTCCATTACCCCAGGAGACCCACCCAGAAATACGTTCTGTGGATTTCATAGGTGTCTATCAAACAAATTAAGTTAACAATGCCTTTGATTCACACTAAAGCCTATGAAGATAATTGTTTTCAGAGTAAAAAAGGAATTTAGACAATAAACCATTTGACAAGCATCGACTGAGTGTCTCGTCACTGACAAGTGTTGAATATAGAAAGATGAACAAGATAGACATAAAACCTCTTCCCCTTAGGCCTACAAGAAACTTTTTTGTTGACCTCATTCAAAGAAAACAGTTGCCCCTGCTTTAGAATTTCATGACATCCTTTTTAATGTAAACATCAGGTCTGCATTTTAAGGACAATGTGGGTATATCCTAGGTCATCTTTCTATATTGCTGAAGCAATGAAAGCAAATATAAGTAGAAAACAAGGAAGTATAAGGCACCAACCATTTCTTGGCACTACCAATCTGCCAAAACTCTTTTTTTTACTGACCAAGGAATTGGCCTATCCAATCAAAACTTTCCTAGAGTCATTGTGGTCCTAGCAAGAGATATAAGAAGGCTTTTCAAGAGGTTGGCTGCTGATTGCTCCAATGATAGGAGAAGGAACAGGGTATGAAAATAACCTCAAACTCCCCTTGGATCAAGATGAAATAGTCTAGAAATATGAACCAGAAGAAAGCATCTAAGAAAAATGGTAATAAGTAACTCTTCATTGTTTTGGAACAAGTGCATCTTTTTTTTTTTTTTTTTTTTTCCTAACAATCTATCGCTAAGTGCCACGGTGCTGTTTCATATCAAGATTTCAAAAAACATTACAAGCTGCATAGGTATTGGAGGCTCGACCAGATGTGATGAAGTTTCCATTGTTTTACTTAGTGCATGGAAAATATTACTAATGGCTGGTGTCAGGGGAGGCTTAACTGCCCCTCATTGGCCAAACTCTTCTGGGCTCATTTCTTTAAGTCAGACCCTTTAAATACTCTCCCTTGTTATTTCAAAACCTCCCACACCCACTTTACAAGATGTTGGACTATATAAAGCTCATTTGAGGCAAAGGGGAAATTCCATGATTGCATGAACAGGTGGTCCCGGGACCTCAATGAGGGGAAATATATTTTTCCTTGAGACTGACTTTTATTTACAGCTAATTCTGGATTATCTTTGGACATTCCAGGTAAAGTAAAACACAATGAAGAAACTAGAGTTTGAAAATAAAAATCCACCCAGTCCTTTAGTTTGTCATCAGACTACTCAGAATTACACCGACAGATCTGAGTGAAACTTTCCCCACTGTGACTACTCTTCTCCATCTTCTATAAAAGAGGAGCTGAGATTTAAATAAATGAATAAATAAACATAGAAGTGGTCAGAAACAAAACAGAGACTAAAGATCCTTCAACTCCTGTTACCCTAGAATAGTTCCATCTTTGGTTTTAATGTATGACTGTGTGTTAGATTTTCTTGGAGATAATGATACCCACACACATCAGAGAAACATTTGACTTCCATTTCTACAGCAATCACAGCCACCAGAACAATGTACTTCTCCAGTAGGCACAGACTTGTTTTTTCATTTAAAAGGTTTCAGAATAGGTCAATTTTTAAAGTAACATTCAGTCTAAGTTTCTCATTCATTCCATGTCTGTCACTCCTTTTATAAACTTAATACCATCTCCAAAACTTCATTCATCAAAATCAAAGCTTCAAGCTTAGTTCACAGAGGGGAAAAAAAAGGAATTGCTTCTGTAATCTTCAGGTGACTTTATTTCAACCTTTGTTTTTATCTGAATGTCTCTTTTTGGTAATATTGGGGCAAAGACCCCCTGAGTATAACCTTCATAAAGTAATTTTTCTGGAATTTAAAATTTTCCCTTGAGGTGATAAGTTCAAAAAATAATAAAACATGACAATAAAATATGACAGTAATTTCAGAAATGAACATGTCAGTGATCTTTATGTCCTAAATATTTGTTCTTAAACATGCTACAAATAGGACTTCAATGAAGAAGCACTGAATTTTTAAAACTTCTTAAAACTGTCATATGAGTATCAAATGCCATTACTTATTTAAAAAATCAAAATTCATTCATACTAATTTCCTAGATGTTGGCTTAAAAATATAAGTGTATCATTAATTAAAAACTAAAGTCTATTAAGTTGTGTCTTATACTGGTACAAATCCCCATTATGGAGTGCAATCATGATGTGTATATTTAATGTACCAATAAAGATAATTTTTAAAAAAATAAATAAATAAATAAAATAAAAAAACTAAAGTCTACACTAGCTTTATAGGTCTGTTTCAAACTGAAGCTCAAAGAAAGCTTTTCTTGGTAGGTGAAAAATACCCACATTTATTGTGTAGTTACTATGTGTTTGTTGGCCTCTTAGTTGTGTTTTTATTAGTGTGGGCCCCTGCAGTCAATTTATGTTGACAGACTGGGTAGTCCATTGGAGGGTTGCCTCAATATGATGAAAACCCAGAGAACTGGGAAATATGAAAGAAAATGGGGGTGTTCACCCCAAAAAAGCAGCGTCAAGTGGAAAACACCAAATGTCGTCATCACAAGTGGTTGGTCTGCATTCCACTGTGTCCCCTGGCCTTGTTTTGAAAGGATCCTGAAAAACCAAGGTCTTAGTGCAGGCTGAAACACTTAGAGCCTGGAATAAATTTACAACATAAGGAAACAAATGAATGTTGAACCAAGGGAAGCATTCCTCTTCAAGTACCAAGAGCAATTCTCAGGGCATGCCACTGTCAGAACTCAGTACAGAAATATGATGGTATTTCTCATTTGCTTTAATTAGAAAAAAAGCAAACACCACCCTCAGCATGTCATCGTGTTTATATAGGAGTCCAGCCAGCTGATTTTCTCCTGGCATGGCCCTGGAACCACTCAATTAAATCTCAGGGCACAATTGCTTTTTATGAATGAAATACCATTAGTAGAAGCCAGAAAAATTTTTTTTATTCATCTGTTTCATTGGCCGTGATTCTACAAGGACAAATGACCAAGCACAGCCCTCTCCAATTTTAAATTAACCAATGATAATCTCTAAGGCTAGATTCTTTAGAGTACTTTTTAAGGCATCAATTTCTTTATTTTAAAACTTTCTGCTTTGCAAGTGAACAAGTCTATCTTGTTCTTAGCATTCAGCACTAGTAGAAAACAAATCATCATGGAGCAGAGGAAGAAGTTTAACTCCTAACAAGCTGCAGGTAATCTTACAATGAAACCCTACCTAAGTGTTATCGTAAGGCTGGTGGGAATGTAGACTCGTACAACCTCTGTGGAGATTCTTCCAAAAACTTGGATTGCAAGTCCCATTTGACCTGCCATCACTCTGCTAAGATTCATGGGCCGGGGAGTTAGCTCAGTGGTTCCGGCATCTGTCTTGCAAGCGCAAGGGCCCAGGTTCGATTCCCCGGTAACCACATAACAATACTGGGTGTGGAGACCCACACCCAGCAGCAACCAGTACCACATACCACAGTGCCGGGCGTGGTGGCTCATGCCTGTCATCCCAACACTCAGGAGGCAGAGGCAGGGGGATTGTGATGTGAGTTGGAGGCTGACCTCAGGGCCAGCCTAAACCACAAAAGCGAGACTCTGTCTCAAAAAACCTAAAATAAAAAAAAAAAAAAAAGATTCATTTCACAGCCACATATGTGCACCCATGTTTATAGCAGCTCAGTTTGTGATTGCTAAGTCCTGGAAACAACTCAAATGTCAACTGGAGACTGGATAAAGAAGATGTCGTTCTTTTATAGACTGGAGTATTACTCTACCATTAAAAATGATAAGATTGACTCATTCATACTCGAATGGATATACCTTGAGGACACCCTCATAAGCGAAATAAACAGGTCACAGATGTGTAAATATTGTATCTTTTCTCTAGTATGAGAAAATGAAGTTGTAAATGAGTTGTAGCATGTATAGTTGATATTGTGAAGTAGAAAATATTTAAAAGGACAAAGAGTGTTAGGGTAAATAATAAGGGAGAAAAGAATGTGGTAATAATAAAGAAAAAAGAAAGCAAAGATTGTGTATATAGGGAGTGGGGGTTGCAGGGCAGGGGGAAAAGGGAATAAAATGAGAATCAAGTGACATATTCTGGTACAAACTCTCAGTGTTGAATGTTATGATGATGATGTGTATTCATGATGTACCAATAAAGTTTAAAAAAAAAGAATTAGAACTGCTAGAATATTTTATGATGCTAAAAAGAACCTTAGAGGTTTTTATGTTACAGAGTAGACAACAGATGCTCAACTTTAGTGTTATTGTTGAAAACAGAGACATTGTAAATGTCTCTGAGTTGACCTTACAGTTTTCACCTTGATAAAACATGAGTCACAGTTTCAGAAATTAGAGCAATTCTCATACATGTAGTTTAGAAATAAATAGTCCTATACAATTTTTTTTTCCAGTGAAGAGGAATAAAAACACTTGAGGCCTATATTGATAAAGGGGCATACCCTGAGATCAAAATATTAAGTGAAATAAGTCAGATGCAGGAGCTTAAATATCAAAGGTGTTGGGCTGGGGATATAGCTCAGTGGTTCCAGTGCCTGTCTTGCAAGCGCAAGACCTGGGTTTGATCCCCAGTAACCACATATCTATACTGGACGTGGAGACTCACGCCCAGCAGCAATCAATACCACACACCACAGTGCTGGGCATGGTGGCTCATGCCTGTAATCCCAGCACTCGGGAGGCAGAGGCAGGAGGATTGCTGTGATGTGAGTTGGAGGCTGAGCTCAGGGCCAGCCTGAACCACAAAGTGAGACCCTCTCTCAAAAAACCTTAAAAAAAAAAATCAAAGGTGTTTACCTAAGAATCCCCTCCTCAAAAGAATGAAATAAAAGCTATGTACTAGGAAATAGAGAGATCTTTTTCTATGAGAGGGAGAATAAGAGATGGAAGGAAGAGAAGGAAGAGAGGAAAAGGCGATGGAAAAGGGGAACTGAAGAAAAATGTGGACATAGAGATTCTGCAAATGGGAAGGAAACCAAGATTTGGATGGATCAGGAAGAGATGGGAGGGATCGGGGGTGAAAACAAATTAAAATGTGTTATGTATTTGTAATCAACTTCCTATTACACATGTAATCATTTTGTTCTATAAGTACATATTAATAAAAATAAATAAAATTTTCAAAAGAAAAAAAAGATAAGAATGTGTTGAGGGTTCCTATCACAATTAATCTGGAGCAGAATGACACTGTAATTAATTATAATGAATAATTACTCCTGCTATAAATATCAAAGGAAGGAATATTAATTTGCAGTTAAAAAGTCTTCCAAAAACCAGCACTCCATGAATAAAGTAGCCAGAGGAAAATCTAATTTTGAAGCAATTGGCAACTTTTTCTCCAAATGATCAGTTCCCACCCATGACAACCTCAAGGCTAATGCAAATACATTGCATAATTTCATCAGGGGAGAGGGCCTTGCAATGCCCAAGTTTAACCAGTCAGATTTGCTAAAGACATGGTAACAAGACCCACAATGGGGCTTTGGAAACCCACTCAGCCAACATTTCTGGCATCAGGAAAGTGTGTCATAGACCAGAAACAGGCACAGTGCTCCTTTTTGATTGCTTATTTCTTAGTTGCCAGTAGGACTTCAACAAGTCATAACCCTCCATAACTCGCCTTTACTTTTTTAACATGAGGAGGTGTAACATTCCTCCCTTGTTGTAGCTCAAAGATCTATACATGGGCTTGCTTTCTTTTAACATAATCATGGACTGTATAACAATACTTCAGTTAGCAATGGACCATCAGATATACTAGGGTGGTCACGGGAGACCACGTTGCCTACTGATTCCACAGGTGTTTAGTTCAAATGCACTTTATGAGGTTTGCACAGCATCAAAAATGCCTAATGGTGCACGTCTCCGAAACTGCCTCCATCACTAAATGATACATGACTGTACGCACTGTTCTTTTCCAATAGTGAAAGTAACATGTGTAATGAATGAGACATTTGGAGACAGAATGTGAGAAAAAAATGAGCCATTCTGAAGCCTTTTAAACTAAAACAAAAGATCTGTGCCTGCTGCAAAGCTATATTGTTTTGGTAGCTGTGTGTATACGGTTTCCATAGACACAAAGCACCGGGGCGCATCAGCCATGAACTAAAGCCATCAAAACCATGAACCAAAAACCTTCATTCTCTCTTTATAAGCTGATCATCACATATGTATTTTAGGAATAGAAAGCTGAGAAACACACACTCAAAATGTAAAAGGCTAGCTTGTAAAAATCTTGATGCCAGCCCCAAGGTCCTGCTGCATTACCTTCAATGCAGTATGTACACATCTATAACCATCACTTTCCTGTAAAATATCTCTAGTGTTCCACATCTAGGTCCAACTTCTATATAGTTTTCAGGCCCAATGGTTGGTAGAACTCTCGATGTCTCTCTTCATATTCAATTAAGGAGCAATATTTTTCTGTTCTTTTTTCTAAATAACTATCATATTGATAAGCCTTGTTTTTTGTTTTTTGTTTTTTTTTAGTGTTTATTACTTGTAGGGAGCTTTAGGAAGTGACCAAGCCATGAGTCTTGAGTTGAAACTCTGAGTAATGTGCAAATCCATGGTCCGGGGATATGAAGGTCAAAGACACCTCTTGTACTACTCAACTCCTGACCTTTTGCTCAGGTGATAAGGTGAACAGCACGGAAGCTCTATGTCCTGAATACCTAACTGCCACATGGCTAGCCAGCCTTGAGATTGTCCCACCTTCCACATTCTCAATAGAACACAAAAAGCTTGTTCTCTCAGAACTTCCCTTAACACGCCCCCTCGAAACTGCATAAAATAGGTGCACTGCATAGGCACTGGACTGCAGCTTCCCTACCACAAGCTGAGGCTCACCTGGCCCTAGCTTTTCTCTTCACGTGTTGCTCTATGTTTTTTTCTCACCTGCTATCACCCCCACTCAGGTTTCATGTTCACTCACCCTGATCACAGCAACTAATACATGTTTGCAATAAGGAATATTTACCTTTGTTGAGTGGACTTGATACATGTACATGTAAAATCACTTTCCTTCTTCACGTATCTCCAAGTAGTGCTCTTATGCCTTTGCAGCCCCTTATACTGCTCTCTTAAGAGTCAGCTTCACTACAGTACCTGACATGTACAACTTAAGGACAAAGAGAATTCAGAGGGCTCAGTTCATGGTCAACTGGCTTGAAAGCAAAAATGTCATGAGAGGAGGAGGCTTCAGGGGACCAGAACTGCTCAGTTTATGGTGGTCAGTAAGCAAAGCAGGGAAAAGATGCCAGATAGGAAGAGACTAGGGTCCACATAGAGTACCCAAGGGCCTGCTTCCATGATCAATCCAGACACATGTTGATCCGTGTTTTAATAACACTCTAAGCAGCTCCTGTGCCAATCAAGTTGTCAGTGTTTAACATCTCATAGATGACCATAAACTCTACTTTATATAATTAGCAATTACACCCCTTTTCCTCAAAACATTTCTAATGTGAGTAATTTATGAGATTTTTACACATTGAAGCAAAGTATCATTTCAAAATTAAAAATCTAACTATGTTATATCCTGATTAAATTTCTTTAATGGTTTCTGATGGTCTTTAGAATAAAGTCTAAATTCCTTGACCTGATTTTAAAATGCTGAATGATCTGGCTTCTATCTTACCTGCGAGGATTGTCTTGAGTGAATCTTGAAGCTGTCTCATTTTTGAGGATCTTATATTTCCCTTTAATAATTCCCATCCCAGTCTATTGTCTTGTTCTAATTAATTATTTACTTATTTCATTCAGTTTGTTCTGAAGGCTTTGAGGTTTCCAGTTGCTCATCATTTCTACTCTTTGTGCTCTGTGCATATTACTCACTCGATATTGTAGTCATAAAATGAAACAATATTTAACTTTTCAGTGTACTAGCAGTTAAATGAGAGACAAGAGCTTAGGCAATGTGGTCCCATTTTGTCAAAACTGAGTGTCAAAGGATTTGTTTCTTGTTTACAAGCAGAAATAAATTATAAAATGGCAAATTATAAACATCTCCATTATTATGTTAATGCTCCTTCCTCTGTCATCTGTATGTCACATTCCTTCAGTGGAATAAAACCACAAATTATCTGTTATCTAGTTTTCTAGTGTTAGAAAATATGACTCCCTATAAAACACAATATAACTGAGATCACCTCACTAGTAAAACGAATCTTCTACTTACCTTGTTATTTTTTCTAAAGTGTTTGAAGACCAACTAAAAATTTTCTTGTCTATTAGAGGCTAAACATTTTTTAAAATAGTATCATTGTATTAAGAATGCTATCACAGGGGCTGGGGATATAGCTCAGGGGTTCTGACTCCTGTTTTGCAGACACAAGGGCCCAGGTTCGATCCCCGGTAACCACATACCATACTAGGTGTGGAGACTCACCCCAGCAGCAACCAGTACCACATACCACAGTGCCCGGCGTGGTGGCTCACGCCTGTAATCCCATCACTTGGGAGGCAGAGGGAGGAGGATTACTGTGATGTGAGTTTGAGGCTGAATTCAGGGCCAGCCTGAGCCACAAAGTGAGACCCTGTCTCAAAAAAAAAAAAAAAATGCTATCACATGTTATAAATGCCATGAATAATCAATCCCCTTCTTGTGTTTTATTATTACAGAAAATTTTCAAAGATTGCACACTTTGACAACATAAATAAAAAAATAAACAGTTGTCTCTCCTATGGCTTTGAAGCAGGTATAATCACAATTCTTTTGCAAAACTCTAAACTCCACCCTTCTTGGCTGGGAACATTCTAGTCAGCCAATGAACTGATACCAAAATCTTCTTTTCCTTAGTATCTAATCATCATCCACAATCCTGACCTAAGACAGTGTTGTAGGTCAACATATATGTGCCTAGACTCTAAAATGCTGTTGGTAAGAAAACAAGAGTAAAAGAAAACATGAAGCTATACATTTTCTTCTCCAAGCATCTACCAGTCTTTTTTGTGGCACAATAAAGACTCATTCCTGGGAAAGTATACTACACAGACCCCGTATCACTTTTTCTTAACACCAATCCACTGTAAGAAATCTTCTTTCCAGTGGGTTCTCCACCTGCCATGTCCAAGCACTGAGAAAGCCCAGGAAGAAGACAATGTTCAGTGAGAAATATTCACTCTCCAAAATACAAAACAAACAAATAAAAACCAGCTTTTCAGTTTTTCTCCCTTTTTTAATAATCCTCCAATTAGAATTGAAACATTAGCAATATCATTGTTCTAGGAGATGTTACGATAAGAATTATGTCATTAGAAGTGCAGCATTAGTAGCCCAAAATACGCAAAAATATACCTTTTCCGCTAAGCCTTAGAAATTTTTGAAGTATCTGAGAATCTAATTACACTTTTGAGATAACTCACATACCACAAAATTTGCCCACTGAAGTATGCAAAGAGTACATATTACATTGGCAAACTGTACAACTAATCCCAACATCTGTTTCCAAAACTTCCATCATTGTATCCCCATAAAAGCAGCCATTCATGAACAGTAATGCCCCACCCTCTCCATGTATCCTCTAGCAAACATGAACCTACTTTCTGTCTCAAAAGGTTGGCTTGTTCTGGGTGTCACATATCAGTGTGAACATACCATAGACAGCCTTGTGCATTTGGCTTTTCACATGTATCAGACTTCCAGGTGCACACACGCTGAATCAATACTTCACTCATTCTTTATATGACTAACAACGTTTCATCATAGGGATATATAGCATCTTGTTTATCTTTATATGTTGATGTACATTTATATTGGTTTCTACTATTTTGCTATTATGGGTAATGTCACTGTAAGCATTTCTGTACAAGACTTTATGTAGGCATATAATTTCAGTACTCTTGAGGATGTACTTACTGGTAAGACTGTTATTGTTGAACTGTATAGTGCTTTATGCTAAGCTCCTTGAGGCATCACCAGTCTATCCATGGTGCTATGTCATTTTACATTCTCATCTGAAATATGAAATGTTTCAGTTTTTCTACAGCATCACCACATCATTTCACTGTCATAAATGCTTGCTATAGTTTTGTAGTCATCCTAGTGTTTGAAGTGCTATGTCAAACCTAGTATTTTGATTTGCATTTCTCAAAGAACTAATAATGGTTTTTGTTGATTTGTTTGTTTTTAAGACAGTCTCACTTTTTTATAGTTCATTCTGGCCCTGAGCTCAGCCTTAAACTCATAGCAATCCTCCTACCACTGCCTCCCAAGTGCTGGGATTACAGGCATGAACCACCACACCCGGAAATGTAGTATGTGGTTCTGATTGCTAATGAGTGTGAGTTTCCATGCCCAGCATTGTTGTGTGTGGTTATCTGTGATCAAACCTGGGCCCTTGTGCTTGCCAGGCAGGTACCGGAACCACTGAACTGAATCCTCAGCCCTCTTGAGCTTTTGTTTATATCATAATTGGCTATCCGTATATTTTTTGAATAGATAGGCATTCAAATTATTTGTTCATCTTTCTAATTTTCAGGTGAGATTTTTTTTTTTTTTGTCTTTTGAGTCTTTAATCTTTTGTTTTTATATTCTGGATGTTCTTCACGGCATATATATAATTTACAAATATTTTCTCCTATTCTGTGGATTTCCATTTCATTGTTTTGAAAGTATCTTTTGAAAAACAAAAGTCTTAATTTTAATGATGTCTACTGTATGTAGAGTGCTACTTTAACAGTCATCCCTAATAGGTTCCAGAAGAAACAGTGAGTTCCAAAAATGAGGGCTACTAAGCAAAAGGTTTTGGCTACAAATGGCAGTGAGTCATGAAGTAATCAGTAATGACAAGTCATACCTTACAGGACAAATAACAAATAAATGACCTATCTTAAGACAGAAGTTTCATTACACGTGTCAGCTACCAAATTTGACAAGTCTCAAGACAGTTAAATACCAAAGAACAATCACATTGTTTTAGTTATTGCCTGTACTTTTAGTATCACATCTGAGAAAGGATTGCCTAATATGCAAAAAGCTGAAGAACTATTTATAGGTCAGAAAGATTTATACCTATGTTTCCTTCTAAAAGTTTTATAGTTTTAATTTTCACAATTAGTTCTTTGACTCATACTGGGTTGATTTTTTATTTATAGTAAAAAGCAAGAGTTCAAATTTACTTTTGCTTATGTCAATATCCATTTGTCCCAGATTCACTTATTTGAAAAGAATTTTCTTTACTCATTGAATAATCTCGGCATTGTTTGCAAAAATCAATTCACCATAAATGTAAGTGATTATTCTTTAACTCTAAATGCTATTTTGTTCCTCTGTAAATCTACCTTTATGCTGGTACCACTGTTTTGACTGTGTTTTGTAATAAATTTTGAAATTGGGAAGGGTGATTCCTGTTCTTTTTCAAGATTGTTTGATTTTTCTGGGCTCCTTTCCATTTTTGTATATAAACTTTAAGATTTTTCCATTCCTATAAAATGACAGCTTGGATTTTCACAGTGATTGTGTTTCACTTATAGAGCAATTTGAAGGCGGCAGCCATCTTTCAAATTGTCTTCCCCCCAACAGCACAGAATGCCACTCTAAATATTTTGACATCATTTAACTTATTTGATGATTTTTTATAGTTTTCAGTGTGCAAATCTTACACTTAGATTGCTAATATATTTTTTAAATTGTTTTTTTTTCTTTTCAGCATTATTTTTAATTAATTTTATAGATACATTGTGATCACATTCCACATTAAGAATTTGTACCTGTACATGGCACATCTTAATTCTCATTTTCCCCATTCCCCTGTCCACCCTACACTTCATCACCTGTATACATAATCTGTTCTTTCTTTTACCAAGTTTTTTTCTTTCCATTCTTTACTTTCACCTACTCACCCTTTTTCTTTTTCCCGTAAACATTTTCTTCTTATTTCATACTATAGTACTATCATAAATGGAACTATTTTCTTAGTGAATTATTTGTTATTACATGAAAATACATCTAATCTTTTCTATATTCACTTTTCATATCTGCAAAATTCTTGCACTTGTATATCTCTAATAATATTCTGGTGTCTTAGAATTTTCTATATAAAAAAACCAACTCACAAGTTGACATAACTTTATTTCCCCTTTCCAATATGGATACCTTTCGTGTCTTTTTATTCTTTAATCATCCTCCCTATCTGAAAGTATGTGAAGCAGGTGTAGCAAGAGTATACATTCTTGTTTCACTCCTGATTTTTTGGAAAATATTTCACTCTTTTTTCATGAAGGGCAATGTTAACAGGGACTTCTTGCACATACCCTATATCGAACATAGAAAGTCAAACTTTTCCTAGTTTGTCGAGTGGCTTGTGTTCTATGTTGCTTTTTTTTTTAAGGTTTCAGATATTGTTGTGTTCTTTCTGCATCAATAGAGATGGATACATATATCTTCCTTCACCTCATATGCTGATGCAGACAGGAAAGTTCATTATATTATATCCCTGTGACAAATGTCATTTGATTGTATTATATAATCTTTGTTATACTTTGGTGGATTGTTTTGCTTATGTGTTAATGTAGATAGATGGATAGATAGACAAAAAGATAGATATAGACATGGAAATAGAAGATAAATATGGATATGGAGACAGATGATACAGACATGAAGATAGATGATAGATAGATAGATACATACATACATATATGATAGAGAGATAGATGATAGGTAGATACATAGATAGATAGACAGATGATAGATAGATAGATAACCACAGATATTTTCAGTTTTCTTATTATGTTCTTGTCCAAATTTTATATAAAGTTATTATTGCCTTTATAGACAAAATGAGTTTGGCAGTGTTCCCTTCTCTTCTGTTTTCCGAAGAAGAGAATTCTCTTCTCTCAGACAGACTTCACCCTACCACACTCCACTGTGGTCACATGGTTATTTTCTCTGTCCACATAGGTTCGAGATTCTTCATGCCAGTAACTACTGTTCTGTTTCATTTTATCTCTAAAATCTAACACATAGTCAGGTGCATGATTTATGTCAATATGTGCCATTTGAACCATGCAAATTAAATTCAGAAAAGAGTGAGAGTGTTTGCTATTGTATCTTCCAATAACGAGGTGCAGAGACAAGTGTAGATTCTCAGCAAAGAAAGAAAACACTAAATGAATAAGTGGCATATATCAGTAAAGACCAGGTATTCAGAATCCTCTAAGGATGTAAAACAAAAGAACAGAGTAGATATTTACTAGAGAGAAGGTATAACTATTTTACCAAGATGGTAAGTGTCATTCCTATGAAATGAGAGAAGAGCCAGCTTCATGATGATTTTTAGATGAAGTTATTTAGGCAGAAGGAGAAACAACCTCAAAAGTTCAGATGTAAGCCCAGAGTTTGTTGCACTTAACTTGGAACTTCTTTCTAACATACCAAGAAAAGAGATAAACATTAGATTAAGTACAACATTTCCTTTGTTGTTTCAATTTTTTGCCACTGTAAAATAAGCTCTAAGATATCAGAATACTTCTCTAAAAAAAATAGCTTTGATCTTAGAAAATTCTCTTAATCCTCCAAGGGGAAGGTACTAGAAAATGTATACACATGAGATTCACTTTATGGTCATAAAATTTAAAAAACAGTTCAGCAATGGGGCCGAGGAGTTAGCTCAGTGGTTCTGGCACCTGTCTTGCAGGCACAAGCATCTGGGTTCGATCCCTGGTAACCACATACTATACTGAGTGTGGAGACTCACCCCAACAGCAACCAGTACCACATACTACAGTGCCGGGCGTGGTGGCTCACACCTGTAATCCCAGCACTGGAGAGGCAGAGGCAGGAGGATTGCTGTGATGTGAGTTTGAGGCTGAGCTCAGGGCCAGCCTGAACCACAAAGTGAGACCCCGTCTCAAAAAAAACTAAAAAAAAAAAAAAAAAAACCAGTTCAGCAATGGGCCATATTTAATGGTCTTCAGAGTTTCATTTAGTTGAAATTTATTTTATTTAAGATTAATTTAGCTTAGGTAGCTCTTAGAAATATTTAATGCTTTCATTAACATTTGCTTTTGTGAACATTTTTTTTTTTTTTTTTTTTGCCCATGTGCCACTCTCAAGTACATTCTTACAAAAGTGTAGCCAATTTTATGCATTTGAAAATTTGAAGCTACTCCCTGGGCTGAAACTTCTTTGCAAAAGTAGAATAAAACATGGTTGTAACTAATCCAAAACATTTGGAATTCTGACTGAAATCTGACCTTTGAGGATTCATCCTCATTTGCATTTCATAAAATGTAACTTCCTACTTCTAGAAAATGTAAAGCTTTGAAACTTAGAAAGATGTGGCCCAGTAGACATCAAATAACCAACAAACCCTACTTGGTGAGTTAAGTGTAAAGGAACCAGAAGCATATGGATTACATTCCCTTAAAAATACATATAGGTTTAAGAGAAAAAAAGAACTACATAGCTCACTCATTGTGATTTGGTTTTATTTTTGCTTATTTTTTTCAATTGTAAGGTTTTGGGAAAATAGCTAACAGTGGCTAATGAACCCCAAAGTGAGCCTTGTTTGCCCTTCATTACAGAAGGAGATTGTGAGGATATGAAGTCAGAAAGATTTTCTGCTGAGTTCCTGAAAATCTTTTGTTACATATACATTACCTCTCAGGGATCAAGAGAAAAAGAGTGAAGAGTGGATAGGTGTGGACTTGTCTGTGAAACAAAGCTTTTTGGATCCCATTGTTAGAAAGTCTGTTTCTTTATTCAAAGTCCTGACGGTCATAGTACTGTGCTGGTGTCCTTTTAAGTTACACCATTGAAAAGCTCTTCTTCCCTTTTCTTCCCATGACCATCAGTCTTGACACTACCAGACTGTATTAAAAAGTCAGTGAGAAGGTATTTACATTTCCAAAACTGTCCATGAAGTGATGGTTGTAATTTCAACTCATTTGGGAAATGAGGAGGTTGAATAAAATGCAGTCTTAAGCTTAATTATTAGGTCATTCTTTTTTTTTAGGTTTTTTGAGACAGGGTCTCGCTTTTGTGGTTCAGGCTGGCCCTGAGCTCAGCCTCAAACTCACATCACAGCAATCTTCCTGCCTCTGCCTCCCCAGTGCTGGGATTACAGGCGTGAGCCACCACACCCAGCACTGTGGTATGTGGTACTGGTTGCTGCTGGGGTGAGTCTCCACACCTAGTATGGTATGTGGTTACCGGGGATCGAACCTGGGCCCTTGTGCCTGCAAGACAGGTGCCAGAACCACTGAGCTAAATCCCTGGGCCCTAGTAGGTCATTCTTGATGATACCATCAACCCTTTCACCATGCACTGCGTCTTAGGAAATCACAATTCTGGCAATGAAAAGATCTACTAGAGAAGAAGCCAGAGCCCAGCCTCCCCAGCAGAAGCGCAGTGGTGGAAACTCAGTCAAGGACATTGAGAATCTGTGAATCAGGACTTCTGGCTGCTGTAGGAGACAATTCTGGCCACTTAACCCAAGTCTGCTAAGGTCCACATGTACTGGAGACCCACTCTAAGCTGCAAATGATGGTGCAGTACTGGGTCAGGCTTGCTTGTCAGCTGCAAGTCTGTGCCACTGGAGCTCAAGTTCTCAGGCCAAACCAGAATTCTTTAGTGATGCTAATTATAGAAGAAGTACCCCAGACAATGCTCCATTTTCTTCAGTCTCTAACAGGCTTCCTTCTAAGGTCATCATTCACTTTCATGACCACCAGAGGAAACCGGACACTCACCCTTCCCATGTGTGAATGCTTTGCATTTGAATGAAGCTAAAGTACCACATTGCCTTCCAATAATTCCTTTCCTCAGTCTCTCAGTCTGTCTTCCTATCTACCTGTCAGATCTTTAAGTAACACTGAACACAGAACACTTTTTCACTTTCAGTTTGGAAGACAATAAGAAGCAATCAAAAGGCAATGCATGTAACAGTAATAGACTGTTCAGACCTAAACCTGTTTAGATCAGACTATTCCACGCCGGACCCTTGCAGTGTTCTTGGGGTCTATAGAGGAAGCTCTAGTCACTGTTCTTGCTATTCATATAAGTGCTGAGTCCAGACATCTGACCACTGGAGTTTTCAGTTGGAATTCAGCAATTTATCCTTTGTATTTTGTTAGCCTTCAAAGGCTAACAAGTGAGGGATTTGGAATTGTTGCAGGGAAATGTGTATGCTCTCCATAGACTTCAGGTCCTAGTGTCCTAGATGAGAGAGAGGAGTCCTAGGTAGAGAGGTTAAAGACGTTGGAGAGATTATTGTGTAGTGGGATCTCCCCATGGTCGAGTGAATTTCTCTTATCCACTCGGGAAATATATTCCTACTCTAAAACCTGTGAAATCAACAAAAATGGAGTGATTCACATACAATGAATCCTTGTATTTTTTTAATCATGGAAAATCTTGCCGTTTACTAAATTTATTTGCCTTTCTCAGGTCAACATTCAAACCTGTCTAGTTATCTTACCTTTGCTCTACTTACCCTCATCCTGACCTGTGATTTCTCTGCATCCACTGATGTCCACTTCTAAAGCCCAGTTCCATGACTGCACAAGTGCTGCTGGGGGAACCCCTACTCTTATGATGCATCTTACAGAACCTGATTACCCCCCTTCTCTGCATTCCATCTTTGCTGTACCCTGGATGGATGTTTCTTTACTAAACCTGTTGCCTCATGACATATGACTGGCAGATCAAATATCTGTTATCTTAGACTCATAAATCCAGCCATCCAATTGACAGACATCTCTCCATTTCTCAGGTTTTCTAAGTTCTTTATCAAAACTCACTGGCAGCACTCCAGACTAAGCTTGTAATTCTTTACCTGGGGAGTGTATGTAATTTCCATATATACTCTCTAAGCTCTATGATGCCCTTGTTTAACTAGCAACCCATCAGGACCATTGTGGCTGTGCATACATGTAACTACATTGTGTTGCATATCTTGACTATCTTCCTCAACTAAAATGAAAATTTTCTAGAAGAGGGGAATCACTCCATTTTGTTGATTTCACAGGTTTTAGAGTAGGAATATATTTCCCGAGTGGATATGAGAAATTCACTCGACCATGGGGAGATCCCACTACACAATAAACTCTCCAACTTCTTTAACCTCTCTACCTAGGACTCCTCCCTCTCACCTAGGACACTAGGACCTGAAGTCTATGGAGAGCATACACATTTCCCTGTAGCAATTCCAAATCCCTCACTTGTTAGCCTTTGAAGTTCTCACCATTTGGCTCTTCTCTACCCCCACACCTTGCTGTCATCACTCAGCTCCCAAGTCTCCGCTCCTGGTTTTGCAAGCTCTTGGGTTCAGTTCCTACAGTCATCCTGGAAGCTCGTGGGTGGTAACACTCACACGCTCCACTCTCCGATCCTTGAGCCCTCTCTTCTCCAGTTAACGCTCCTGCAGGCTTCTAGTTTCTCCTTCCCACACCTCAATAGGATCTTCATTCCATTAAATACCATTCTACTCCTCTCCACGCCTCTACATTCCCAGCTGCCTCACTCAAGTGCCTCTTTCTTTTATTTCCCCTCCACAAAATTTCTACACCTTTCTATTTGTGATTACCTCCTTCATTAACCCCCTCCTTGTCCATTTGTTTCCCTGAAGGGCTTTCATCTGCATTGACCTGGAAACTTCTTTGACAATATAATTGTCTTCATTACTTAAATGTCCTTCGGCTCATGCCACACAGATAAAGGCAAATTTGCCACCTTCTTCCATGGCTGGAGAAAGTTGTAGTCTCACAGAGTGATCTCTCAAAAAGTATGCAGCTTCTAGTCTCAAGGCATTGCTGATATTGCACAACCCACTTTTGAATTTCTTATTTAGCTCTTAATTTTAAAAAACTTCTTTAAAGCCTTCTTAAATTTTCCAGTGCTTTAACCCTACCCTAGTCCCAGTTTGCTACAGATAACCATAATGTCCAATGTCAAAGAGGTTGCCACCAGCAAAGAGGAGTTCTTGACTTCTTTCTAAGCCTGCAAACTATCCTGAAATGAATTCTTCAACCCATTCCAAAGGAAGAAATGTCCTAACTCCATCTTTTTTCTACGTTCTAGCCCTTGCTGGATTTCCTAGACTTGGTTTTCTTCATAATTATTCCATTTCCCAATGATCAATCTCTCCACATATACTGGCTCCTATTTACCAGCATTTAAACATGGCCAAGGCTTTGCCATTCCAGACAAAATCAATACTCCCTCGAACCCCTATCTTCTGACACCTACCTCTGCTTTCCACTCTCCTTCATTGATATAGCTTCCTGAAAGATTGTCTGCATCTTCATTTTCCTCCCCTTCACTTCCAGCGAAACCACTTCCTCTTTCCTTTGCAGGCTATGTTGTTTGGCCACTCCCCATTTGAACACTCCCATCCTCTCACGATTCTCTAACTAGGACTCACTGTACTGGAGGTGCCTCTGTTAGCAATCTCAGGGCCACATTTATGACTGTAAAATACCCCCCTTATTTTATAGAGAACATTACCATAAACATTTTCTAAATGGGACATTGAACTAAGAAGCCAGGATGCAGAGATTCTGAAAAGGTCTTCACTCTTTCAAAATGTTTGGAGTTTAGTGGAAGAGGCAAAATTGTACCCGTTTAAATTAATACACATATAATATGGTCATAGGGTGGTTTTGTAGCCACCTATGTTGTAGGGTGATTGCTCAGACTCACAGTTCCTGTTGCCACGTTTTCATGATTTAATTTACAAATTAAACTTTTGGAGAACTTATTGAGAATAAAGCTCAAGTAAAAGTTATTTCTACTTCTGAAAGTGATTTTACCTGACCAGTTCTCATGGTACTGTGGTCTCAGGGACTTAGAAGGTTGAATCATGAGGTTCACAAGTTCAAGGCCAGGTTGGGTAATTTAGCAAGACTTTATCTTAAAAAATTTTTTTTTTAAATAGGAAAGGAATGGGTTTGTAACAGAGCAAATGATTTCTTGTCTATCCTGGGTTCATCCCTCAGCATGAATAAATATCATACTATTCAAAACCTGTTGTAACAGAAAAGTAATAATACATTTTATATCTCACAAATCACCATTTATGATTCCAAATTAAATGTAATTTCTAAATTTTATAATTTTTGTTGAATATTTTTGAGCTTGCAGTCACAAGTGAGACAGATTTAGAAGATAGTTGACTAGAAAATGCATTCATCTATTTCTGAATTTGTAAGTTTATATGTGTGACATGTTATACCATAGCATATTTATCTAATCATACCTATCTGCAGCATATGTCGAGATTATGCAGTATTTATACAAATTATGTTTTTAAAAATTCCAAGAGAAAAATTATAAAGAAGCCAAGAATAGTGATACCAAAAAGGTAACATTTACAAACTTAGCACTAATGTTGAATGTTTATTATGAAACTCCTTTCCAGTGCTGAAAGTGACCTTATGATAAACTGCAAAGTTTTTATGTCGTTTAAGTCACATTTTCCTTAAATGGAATCATCTTTTCACTAATTCTTATAGCAAACAGATTAATTTTTAGTGTCAGACAAATTGTATATATTGAAAGACAGAGCCCCGGGCGTACAAAGGACCTGAAAGACTGATTTACAGGTGGCTGCCTCTAAGGTACTGTTTGTGAGCTTAAAGACAGGATTTGTCTCAACACATTTCTTCCCCACACACCACTATGCCACAGTGTATAAAGAGGTTAGTGACATGCCACTGGTCTAAAAACATACCTTAGAGATATGGTTTCTCTATGGGTGCTTTGTTAAATAGGAAATGCTATGCTAATATAGTAAAAAGAGAATGGTCTTTCTTTTTTCCTGTCAAGAATAGATCAAAATAATATTAATTATAAGTATTATATAACACTTATGGTATGCTAAGGCCAGACAAATGAGAGAAAAGGACAGAAAAGAAAGAGGATGAAAGGAAAGGAAGAAGGAAGGAAGAGAAAGAGGGAAAATGTAATGTAATGTGCCTCAATATACATTAGGTATCTGTATATAAATAAATGGACATATAAACACATGTGCAAAACACCTATATACACATAGTTCCATTTTACAGATGAGGACTTGAGGGCACAGAGAGACCAATAAACTGAATCAGAATCTTACATTTGGTATATTGTAGAGCTAGGATTTAAACATAGGCTTCTTGATTTCAAAATTCTTACTAATGTCACTGTGATACAATGACTATTTTTCTTCTAGGATCACCCATTTTCCTTTTTTATTTAAACAAATATAGTATGCCCTAAGTTTTATGTTCCTTGAAAGTTTTATAAAAAATTAGACCAAGTCAAAAAGTATAAATGCACTTCTTGAGACTGGCCAACTTTGTTGTTGGTAGGATTTTACTTGTTTATTGTGATGGTGGTGATGGTGGATGATATGTAACTGATAGAAATGGATTTTTCAGTGAGCTGGAAAAGTGTTACAGACTTTCTCCTTTTCTCACCCTTTCTTGTAGTCTTGGGCAATTCTTTAGTCAAATGGAGTCACATGGGAATATGTTTTTATAAAGTTTGTAAAGTTCATATAATGTAACTGAAAGGAGTCAATAACTCTGTGTCTTTCTACAGGCTTCTCATGTTACTAAGTAACTGAGGAACCAAAAGTGTTTGGTAATTCAAGAAATTAAAGTGAAAATATAAATGATTCTGGCCAGAAGGGTACATGCATGTGATTCACAGAAATGTTGTGTATGATTTAGGCATCCCTGTATAGAAATGGGTCCTAGAAGAGTACCTAGAATCTGCTTCTCTGATTACATAAAGTTACTGAGGACAGTAAACTTCTGGCCATGGTGTGTATATGTGTAATCCTAGTACTTGGGAGGCAAAGGCAAGAAGATCACAAGTTCAAGGCTAGTTGGCTAGTTAACAAGTTTGGGGCAAACTCGCACTGAATACCTGTCTCAAAAAAAAAAAAAAGAAAAACTGTTTTTTAAAAAAGTAAATAAAAAGAACACAACAGTGACAACGGCAACAAAAACTTTAGAAGTTTACACAAACATGATGTAGAAAAAAACCTGATAGTCACTTGCTCCATAAAACAATAATTCTGAAAATATATATGAATTAATAATTACTTTGATTACTGAATTTGACTTTAAAATAAACAATACAAATATTAAGAATTTTTTCCTTGACATAAAATGTGGTGCATGCTAGTAAAGTCTTGTTTTAGGAGGAAAAAAGATATACTACATCTTTAAGGACATCAGAAAATGATAAAAACAACAAGGTCTAAATGAACTCAAATTCTGAACAGAAAAGATCTGGAAGCTGATTATTTCTTTTATGAACATTCCTGTCTGTCAAACTAAAGGCTGACAAGGCACTTAGCAAAGTTCCCTAAACAGAAAACCCTTCCCTAAGCACAACAAGTATGTCAGGTTCTGAATCTGTTGATGTGGAAGATTAAAGAGCTCAGCTAAAGCATCTGAGAGCCAGGAATCTCGTTACAGCAAACTGACTCATTAGACTTTTCCTCAAAATTCTAAGAAGACTTTTGTCAATAAGGAGCAGTAGGACTAGAAGACAGTGAAATTTCCTGGTGTCTTGACTTTTAGAATACAAGGTCTTGTTATCTATAAGTTTATGACTTATTTCTGTAGGGTACTTGTCAGACATTGAGCCTGTGCCCAGGTTACATTCTAAACATCCATCCTCAGCTCAGCAGAACTAAAGCAGAATGCTTCATGACCATGGAGATAAGATGTTTACAAAGATCCAATCAGAAGATGACTGACATAGCAGAGAGGGACGAACCTGCATGAGCCTGCAGCCAAGCACTGACCAAGCTCAATTACAGATCAGACTGGGCTCACCCTCTCCTCATATTTTCTGCCTAACCAAAGAAAGGACCATCTCCAGGCAAATTATATTCCATATATGTGACTGTTGGAATAAGATTAAAATTTAAAGATGAACAGGTAATTTTCCAGAAAACCATCAGAGAAATTAAGCAAGAGATGATCCTTAATTTCTATAGATACATATTTAAAATATAATAAGTAGGTAACAAAAATGATCAAAATAAAGAATAGATAAAAGATGGGGAATTTAATAATAACATGCACCTTTAAAATAATTAAATTTATCTGCTAGAAATTGAAATTAGAATTAGAGAAGGGGGAAAAGAATGAGATTAAAAAGAAAATTAAATATACTATGTACATGTACCTACTCCCCCAGATAATTGTGAATTGCATGTGTCAAAAACATGCACTGATACAAATTTTAAAACTAAATAAACAATGTTGACTGCAAAGAAAAATAAAAAATTCAAATATTCCTGTTCACAAATGAGATAAAATAGAATTTATTGCAAGAAACATTCCTTGAAAGTTTCATGAAAGATCAGACCAACCCAAAGAAGTATAAATGCACTTGTCGAGATCAGCCAACTTTGTTGTTGGTAGGATTTTACTTACTTATTTATTATGATGGTGGTGATAGTGGATGGATATGTAATTGATAGAATTACTATACAAGAAGTAATACTAAATAAATAATAAATAAATATGATAAATAAAATAAATAAATATGAAGTAATAATAAATAAATATGATGATAATAATCAACAGGTAAATTCAACAAGAAAATATAAAAGTCCTAAGCTTATATGCATATTAACTTTCATAATCAATAAAACAAAGAAGACCAATTAGACTATAGAAAATGTGAATACTAAATTAGCCAGTTTAATTTAATTTACATACAGAACACTATAATCAACAACTACTGGATCATAGGATTTTATTTTTTTCCAGGTACACATAAAATGTCTAACAAAACAGATAAAATTCTAAGCAGAGAAGTATATCATGATAAATATGAAAAAGTTAAACATTAGCCAGTGAAAAGGTATAAATTAGTAATAGGAAAATGTTTGGAAATTTTTGAAATATTTGGAAAATAAGCAATAACATGTTAAGTAATTCATGAATCAAAGATATAACAAAGCAAGTCAGAAAATTTTTAATTATATAAAAGTGAAAATAATATGTATCAGAAGTAATGAAATGAAGCAAGACTAAGAAGGAAATGTGTAGCTGTAAATAAATATACTAAAGAAGAAAATAAATCAGTTATTCAAGATTCCCATGAAGATAGAGAAAAGAAGTTCAAAATACAAAGAAAGCAAGAAAAAAACAATAAAAGTAGAAAATAATAAATAGGAATCACACCATACAGAAAATCTACAAAACTCAAAGAATTTTTTTTGAAAGATTAATAGACATGACAATATTAACAAAGGGAAATAATATAAAATACAAGGTTTTAATATCATAAATGTAAAAAGTAGCATCACTGTAGGAGAAACCCATTTTATTTTCCCCTTTCTCTCTTAGCCAGAAGCTAAATTTCTCAATAAATTTTTCTTACTCTTCAAAAAAAAAAAAACAACAACAATAATATCCCTAATACACCACTGTATGTTAAAAGGATACCTATGAATAACTATTCCAGTGAAATTAGCAATAGAATTAAATTTTAAAAGTTCTTAAAATCACAACCCACCAAAACTAACACAAAAAAATAGATAAGTATTCTGCAGTAAGTATCTTATTATCAAATCTTTCCATGGAAGTATTTGGACCCAGGACATTTGTAGTTAATTTATCCAGACAATGTTAGAAAAATATGTTAGTCTTATACACTCAGAAACTAAGAAAAAAAAAGCCTAATTTTTTTGAAGGGTGCAAGAAGCAAGTCCTGATTTCAAAATCAAATAAGAAAATTACAGCTTTATCCCACTCATAAAGTTAGATATAAAAACATTTAAGGAAGAACACCATCAAAGTAAATCTGGTAACATGTAAAGTGAATAACTCTAAGTTCAAACAAGCTTTGTTCTGTATAAGCCAGGGTGAACTCAATTTGATCTGCTTCATAAAGAAGGAGAAAATTGTGCAATCATCTTAATCAGTGCCAAAAATGAATATGAAAATCTAACACCTGTTTCTTATTATAAAAACTCAGAAAATTAGGGATAGCAATGAGCATATGTTAGTTGATTAACACATATCCAAAAAGCAAACCTCACATTTAATGATAAGATACAGAAAAATTTTCTTAACAGAAAAAAGAAAATAGAGGCTAATATTACTAATGTCCATTATCAACATGGATTTTTTGATCATTTTAAGAATACTATAAAAATAAGGAAAATAAAGATTAAAAAAAACCTGCTATAAAGCCTAATGATTAAGACAATGTAACATTGACAGAAAAAAATACACAAGAGACTAAATACAGAGAAAGGCTTTGATAGAAACTGACATATGTGCTCCTGGTTTTATGCAAAGGCAAAGTCAATAGGTGGTTGCTTCACTAGTACAGGGACGGTTGGACAGCCATACGGACAAAATGAGTCACACAGAACATTGGAAAGCTCAGTGCTGTTGTGACCCGTCTTGTTATTGCTCCACCAGCCAAGTCTGTTGCATGTCTCAGCCACCCAGCGTCTCCAGCTTCAATGATCCAATGTTGTCAAAAGTTATTTTTTGCATCGGGATGAACATATGGTGATCTTTTCCATGCTCTTACATCTCCAGGACCAATTTTGATCACATATATGCAAATCAACTACAGAATTCTACCCAGAGTTGCTCCAAAAATTACATGAGTGCCTGAAGTATAGTAGGATGAATTTGCAGTGAGAAAACAAGGGGGTGGGGGTGGCACAAACAATGCACACGGTGAATACTATGTGTCTCGCCAGCACAAACTTCAATGAAAGCAAGACAAAAACCGGGAGAGGGGTTGTTGAATTTCCATGAGTTTGGATTCAATCCGAACCATATGGAGTTCCAGATTAGGTCATATTCTTGTGATATAATTACTAATTTTGTCTTCAATCCTGTCTGCTGCTACTCAGTCTTTCCATGATCTCTTATTAGCTGATCTCATGCGTTATTTACTTGGCTAGTATCACTCCAAAGATAAAAGGCTTTGAGTGAAGCTTCAGTCCTCACTAAGGTGTCAAAAGAAAGGTGAGAGAAACAGGTACAGTGGTGCACAGACTCCACAACCTGTCTGAGAAGGACTTGCCATTGCTACCAGTGTGATGGCAAGCAAGTTCTTCATTCTCTATTATTCTGTGTCTTTCTTGCCCACAAATCAGTATTACCAGGAGTATTAGTTTGAGAAGCTCACTGTGAGAATTGAAAGTTTCAGAGCAAGGGGCTTAGTACACAGCACTCATTACACCATCAGAAGTAAAAAGATATTAGTTATTATTTTTAATGATAAGACACAGAAAATGCTCGCCTTCTTCTAAACATTGACAATTGCCTTCTAAACACAGACAGTGCCAATTGAATATTAACCGGAGCATTCTATACCTTTTGGTAATTTGAAAAAAATCATTATTTTCTCACTTTTAAATTCAGCTTTCTCATTCATACAGGACAAACAGGCCTTGCTGGTTTCCTCTCACTAAAGGGTAGAGATAATGAAGTGAGTAGCAATGTGCTTGGACTTTGGAGTCAATGGCCTCTCTCTAAACTTTCTCTTCTGATGACTCCCAACTTCACACAGCATGAATTAATTGTTGTTCTGTCTTTTAAATTGTTGACATAACAGCATGAATTTCATAAAATGATCAGCAGGTGTGAAATAAGATGATTAACTCAAATCATTTACTGAGTAATTTATGTACTTAGTATGTAATGGCCACTGTGCTATTATTGTAATATTACCATTACCTAGGTCTTAACATAGAAGTACTTTGGATTATTTGACAAAAATGCATTTTAGTAATTCAGAATGTATTATTTTCTTTCAATTTGCAGTAGCAGACTCCTTTTTTTCAACATTATGTTTGTCATACCCCAGACATAACTAAAACATTCAGTGAAAGTAGTGCCACTGCTTGCCTGCCTGGCAAGTGCAAAGGTTCTGAGTTTGATCCTTGGTATCATAAAATATAAAATAAAATATTTATTGGAGAATCTTTGTGGTTTAATATTGACACCAGTAATATACAAGCTGCAAGCACTAATCTAGTTAAATATCAGATGCGACCTATAAAATATGTTTATAAATCAGACTCTTTTGAAAATGCAGGATATGGATCATTTGCCTTGTAATTTAGGGACTAATTGTAGAGGAAGAGGTTATATCCCAGTGCTGAAGTCCATGCTTAATATTACCAGGTCCTGAGATCATTCCCCAGACAGAGGAGGGAGAGTAGGGATGGAATCAACGCTAATATTTTTCATTCAAATGATAAAAACCAATCACATTACTCTGTAATTTTAGGTTTTCTTTAAATGATATATTTTCCAGGATTTTCCTGATAGTGATCATCCAGGAATACCAGTTGACTGAACAAATAAAAACCAAACACTTCACCTAACCTGTCTGGTTATTCTGAGGATGTCAGGGATGATGAAGGAAAGGAAAAAGGAGGGAAGAAAAGAACTTCATAATTGCAAAGGTAGTTAAACAGTAATGATACTTGCAAGGAGACAGGAGGGAAAAGTCAACTGAGCTTACCAACAATCACCTCGCACAGTGCACAAACATTGCTAAACTTCTCCACAAATGGTTTCTAGATGTCTGTTAGCACCCAGTTCCCTGGTAAGAGCAGATCTCGGGTCACCAGTAAGACCAGAAGTTCTACAGACAGTGATAAATGAGGAAGGGAGAGATTTACTTGAAAGATTCAGCCAGAATTGCCTCCAGGAAGTTTTGAAACATTGCACTAGAGCAGGCAATGAGTCCCAGTTGTTGTTAGTAACATGCAAAGAGCCTGAAGAAAATTCATCACAGGAAAAAAAATTATAAGGTAGTTGGTATATTGGCCACAGACCCAGTAACATAAGACATTCATTACACCAAGACACTGTAAATCGCTGAACACTCCTTAAATCTTTGGCCTGTTTAATATGAGAGTAAATGTCCAGGTCAATAAAATTATCTGCTATTTCCATATCCAAAACAATGAAAAAGTTCACCAGTGGAAAAACACAGAGGTTAACAGTGAACTTTTTAAATAAACAGTAGGCCTATGTCATTTGATGGGCAAGCCTTCCATTACCAGCAAATAGTCACCCATCTGTAGCCACAGGGTCTTCGACTTTCCAGAACAGACTGCTGGAAGTCAGAGCAGAGGAAGCTGGACTTCTCACAAGTTCAAGTGTTAGCCAGCACTCGCAGAAAAGGGCATTTGAAGGATGAGTGCTGTAGAACCACAGACTGACCCTCAAAAGCCAATTCCAGCTAAGCCTGATAATAGTTTTTGACATTTAGAGACATTTTATCCTTCAAACCTCTTGGTAGCTTTGGGTAGCTGGACTGCTTGACCAAACCCTCTGTTTCTATAGCAACTGAAGATTTTAAAGTGTTAATTTTAGTTGATCCTCTTCATTCCTTTTGTATTTTGAGCCTCCCACCCCAAAAATCAGTTCAGGGCTAAATGATTATTTGTTCTTCAGTCTCAAATTTTTATTTTCTATTATTATAGTGTTCTTCTGGGGAGACATATTTGCACTCCAAGAGTCTGAAGCCTTTCACTGTAGGTAGGAAAAGGACATATTAGAACTTCTATTTATGTTTGCTTGCATTGTAAAATGAGAAGAAAACAAAGTTGTATTGATGCTCAGTGCATAATATAGACACCTGCACTTTTAGGGCTCTTCTATCTCCGAACATGCCCATAGAACTAAGTAGTAGGTGTTTCCTACAGAGAGAGGGGTGGTGAGCAGCCCTGGGAGGGGGTGAAGTGGAACCTCGCTCCTGTTTTTCTCTGTCATTGTATTGTAGCATATCACAGTTGACTGGAATGATGAGTTCTACTCTCTACACTAACCTTTACGAAATGGACAAATAGGTGATTCAATCTATGTGAAGAAGACATGATTTGAAAGTGCATTAATCATGCAAACACAGCAAAAATTTTTAAAATTTCAGAGCCCAAACAAGAAAGCACCAAGTAGAATGAAGCCAGTAGTAACTCAGTGCCCATCAGCAAATTGCTGCATCTCACTGTATATCAGGCTTTCCTTGTTAGATATGATGTGGCCAGAGACTCTCCTTTATCACAGTGAAGCCCGTAATGTGTAGTATAATGTGGAATTAAGATTTCTTTCAAAATATAACATTTATAAGTATCCTTTGCATAAGGACAAAATGCCTATTATCTAATGAAATTTGACCACCTAAATTTTAAAATTATCAAGGATTGTTATGCATGCCTCCCATTAATAATAAGTCTTTCTCCTTAACAAGGGGGTGATTTGGGCCACACCACATAACTAACAAGAATGTGCCTGCACCTGCATGTGTACACACACATGTGTACATAAAGAGAGAAAAGCATTATGAACATAGAAAAAGCAACAAAGCTACACTTTTCTTAGCATTTTTAAAGTAATCCAATTCACAACTGAAACTATAATAAATCTTCCTACACTTGATAATGACTGTTTAGAGACCCCATATGACTTTTGTTTTCATTCCCCTACAAAGCATAAAACAGACATATTCCACTAGAATACAGACATTGTTCCTAACCAGATAAAAACAGCTGAAGTGATTCATACAAAAGGATTTTGTTAAAATTTCTTTTGGGACACACAGAGAAATTTTGCTAACAATTTGAAGAAATGATTAGGAAAAGACATGCTGTAGGCTAAGTGGGAAAGACATTATTTAAAAGTCAGTGAGATGTATACTTAAAAGATTGTATTTTGATAATTGTTCACAGTTTTTGAACAAATAAAAAGCAAAATGTAACTGGGAAAGGATATTCTCAATGGATAAACTGCTACTTAACTTATTTAAAAAGTCTATGTGACTGCTACTTAAAGAAACACTGAAGAAAATGCTTAGAATGAAATAAAAATCCCAGAGAAAATTTACAAAGACAGTATGACATTTAAAATACATTCAAGGCAAAGAAATTGGAGCCAGAATCGCAAAGTGGAGCCAGATGTTATCAATGTACTTTTTTAATAGAAATAATACATCTAAATATATTTATAAACTATAAATCATTTTGTATTATAAAACTTTTTCCACTTATTTTAGCCAAATTTTAAAATATTTATCAAATTTAAGCTGAAATGATCAGATTCTTTTCTTGTTTTACAAAATTACCTGTTCTTTCTTGTGACAGCAGACATCTAATAGAAGTATGTTTCTGAAGGTGAGAAGATACTCAGTTACGAAATCTAAGTCAAAGTTGATAGAGACCAAGTTTAGACAGAGATGGAAATTCTAATTTTGATAAAGTACAAAAGGACATAGTCATATGTGAGGAAAGGGTCTATAACAATTCTTCAAAATTTGTTTCAGAATGTGACAGTTGGATGGAGGATACCTTTCACATAAAACTTCAACATTTAATATTGCATTTCAAACTCTTTTTTCCAGTGTAGATTTTTATTAGCTGTGTACTGTCATCATTAAGAAAATAATTGACATACATAAAGGGGCATTTTCTTCCATTGAAATGATTTTCTGGACTTCCCAGAAATTGATCATTTTAAACCAAAGAGTAAGTATTAATTATAAAGACAGAAAGCAAATCAAGTCTTCTGTATTGCTATGAGTTGACATTTGAGGGAGTCAGGATTATTTGAAGAAGTGACATATGCTGTGGGACTGCTTGGCAAGATCGCAAAGATTTGGAATTGGTACCAGCAGAACATTTATGCCAACAGTTTAGCAGTGGAACAATGGAGCAGTGAGATTCCACAGGTTAGCAGAGTATAATGAGGGAAGAGGCTGTTAGTATAATGAGGGCAGAGGCTATGTTGCACATATTCAGAAGAAACTTGAAGGCAGTTACCTTTCTTTGCATTCTTTGGAGGTAAGGAAAATAGACAGAGGAAAGAATAAGAAAAGACATGAAATTTGAGTTCAAAAGTGAACTGGGGAAAAAAAGAACAATTTGAACTAAATATTAAACAATAAAAAATACAAATTGAGGAGAAAAGTGAACTGGAAAAAAAATGTCCAAATGGCCAGTAACAAAAGATGTCAACCAAACTCACAACTGAGTGCTTTCTCATACTCATTTAGAATGGCTATTATATTTTTAAAAGAAGAAGAAAAATAAAACAAGCATCAGAAGAAAATGGAATCTTTATACAGACTTGATAGAAATGCAAAATGGTGTAGCCATTATGGGAAAAAGTATAGCAGTGAAACAATATGGCAGTTCTTTGTAACAACTAAAAATAGAAGTTCCTAATGATTCTGTAATTGAACTTCTGGGTGCACACTCAAACGAATTGGAGGCAGATTCTCAAAGAGGTTATCTGTGTACCAGTGTCCACAGAGGCATTATTCACCTTGGCAAAAGGCTCAAAGTAATCCTGATATAAAGAAGTAAATGATTGGGGCCGGGGAGTTAGCTCAGTGGTTCCGGCGCCTGTCTTGCAAGCGCAAGGGCCTGGGTTTGATTCCCCGTAACCACATAACAATACTGGGTGTGGAGACCCACACCCAGCAGCAACCAGTACCACATACCACAGTGCCGGGCGTGGTGGCTCACGCCTGTAATCCCAGCACTCAGGAGGCAGAGGCAGGAGGATTGCTGTGATGTGAGTTTGAGGCTGAGCTCAGGGCCAGCCTGAACTACAAAGCGAAACCCTGTCTCAAAAAACCTAAAAAAAAAAAAAACCTAAAAAAAAAAAAAAAGAAGTAAATGAAACATTATATTTATAGTGAACCAGTCCCTCTAAATGACATAATTTGCCTCTAGCTATAATGCCTTATATTTCATGTTAAAGAACACTCTCAGAGACACTGAGTTATTTCACTGGTTCATACTGAAAAATGGGCTTTTGTTGAATTCTTTATTAAAGATCAGAGACAGAGCTTCGTATCAAAAATGAGCAAAAATCTGATTAATACAGAGTTTCAGTGACAAGAGGAAATGAAAAAAATTTCTAGAACATATGGAAACACAACTACCATTGGCCAATTTATGTGCATTGATTTTATGGTTCTCATAGAAACATTACTCAGAAGACATTAAAATTCCCTTTAGGTCATGAAACTGAAGTTTAGTAATCTGTTGAGGTCATGTTAGTTAGAATTAGAGCTAAGTACAAAAGTTGATCCAACTCTGAATATTCACTTTTCTACCACAACAGAAACCACTAGATTCATCCCTGACCCCATTGTTTTTAGCCATGTCACCCTGTATGTGTGTCATAGATACACTGACCCTCTCTGGATATCTGCCTTTGATCTGCCTTTGTCATAGAGTGGATGTGACTTGGAAAATAAATTGTGTGTATGTTTTACTTCTTCCAACTCATTTCTAAAACTAAGGCCCAAAATATGATCTCCTTATTTAAATCAGGCATATCCAATATTTTGTGTCCATGATTTGCTCATTCATAAGGACCAGGGTTTTCCTCTAAATTTTTCAGTATCATAATCTAAAGTCTAGTATTTCCCAAAACTTACTAGGCATAGAATCCAACTAAACGATAGTTTGCTTCTTCAAACATAAGGGGTAATTAGGATGTTATTATAAACTGTACAAGTTTCATAGATTCTAGCTTCTAACATAGTCATCCAAAATGAACATTTGGTAACATGTTTAAAAAGTCTTCTCTTTATAGGTACTTAACTACTACTCTCAGTGATCATAACCAAGCCCATGAGAAAATATCAATGAATTCTGCATCCTGAATTCCTGTCAACTTCCAGAGCTCTGTGACTCTTTGAACAATTCATCATCTTGGCTGCCTAACTCACAGTTCTCTCCATAGTCACAAACCTGCTAAATGATAAGTAAGCCCAACATAGCTCCTCAGGCCTAAATTAAAATACTTTAAGGAGCCAAAATGTCTTCTAAGAATTTCTTCTGAGTTTACATCACAGAGCCAATCTTGACAATCTGAAAAACAATCAAAAAGAAAGGACACTTAAGGTGCCGACCTTAATTCCTAGTTCTAAAAACAAGAAAGCAACTAATCATAGATCTTGAGATGGAATTGCAGAGTTTATTCAAATCAAATGGCTACTGAGAGAGAGAAAAAAATTTTATTTATCCTCTGGTCCATTAATTTTACACAGAGATGTTCCTCCCAGTGAACTATTGTAAAGTATTGAGATTGACCCCTCATTATATATTATTAAGTGTTGACAATATCTCTCTAAAACCACTCTCAAGTCTATTGTAAATGAGAGAAATGTGAGAAAGTAGGGCATTTATGCTTTCCAGGGTTTTAGTGACAGGTGCAAAAATAGCTAACCAGAACTTTTTGAACTAAATAATGGGCTTGGAAATTTTTACAGAGGAAAAACTTCCAACTCTACCTCATGTAAATTCCCCATGGATGGCCACTCTGAAGGACAAAAAACACTGAAGGTGAGCTTGTTCACAGAAAAACGATCTGCATCGTGCTCAAAATCGACTGTGGGTGTTTCAGTACTAAAAATGTGTTACAGAACAAGGCACATTGCTAGTAATTTCCCTCCAAGTATTCGTCTTCACTCAGAACTTATTTATCCAGTTCTTGCTGCTTCCAGAAACAGTTCAGAAGTCCTCTTTCTCAAGTACTTTTAGGAGATAAAATCACAAATGTGGTGACCCCCTGCCACCCAGTGCCATCCTCTGGAAAGGAAGGCTCCTAAAGACACTACAGTGTGTCCTCACCCACGTCATCCAGTGGGTCTGACACTGCAGCGTCTAGCTCTTCCCCAAAGTCAAAATGACCGTGAAAGATAAGTGTTTGGAACTGACTGAGGATTTTGGGGAACTGTGACAGCACAACCAACGACACAAAAGAGGACTTCAGAAAGTAACGGGAGTGATAAGAAAAATATGGTCACAGCAAGAAGAAGTATTTTGAAGGGTATTCATGGCGAAGTGTCTTCTACTGTAATAAACTTTTTTATACATTTAAAAATTCACCGCACTTTTTTTTTTTACTACAAGTTCTATTAGTTGTGATTCCTAAGTGTAGCGCAGGAAGGAACCAAGCCCAAGTTATATGGAGTTCTTGAGGTTCTGAGTCCTCAGGGTGGTTATCATAGCTCTGTGAGATGAGCACAATGCTGGACATGTTTTATCCTGAGTTGTCTCATTTATAAAATGAATGTAGCCATGTAGAGTTGCTGGTTCACTTGATTGATATGAAAATTAGATGAGATAATTATCTGAAGATATTAGGAAGTTCTTAGTAATGTTTGCTATTTTACTTAACATGTAGGAGGCTGAAATGAACATTGACATCCTTCCATGAAGAAATAACAAATATTTTCTTCCTCACAGAATAGCTGTCAAAGTAAGCACATTTGCATATATGAGGAATGTAGAAAATAAGTGAATACAGGAAAAGTGCTCCATAAATAGGGTAATAATGTTGGCTCTTCGTTGTGGAATGTTTCCAAGAGTCACCCAAGCTAGTGAGGAACCATGAAAATTCATAGGAACTTACAAAGACCACCTACCTCTCCTAAATGTTAGCTTTGAGGCTCTTACCAGGAGCCCTATTCAATTCCTATTATTTATACAAGTCATCCTAGGCAATCCAGGGTGTTTAAAATGAAGTTATCAATATGGATTAGAAAAAAACCGTTCTCCACACCTGCAAAAGAATATAGTAGAATGTATCCTTTACCCACAACTATAGTAATGTGGTATAACAAATAAGAACAGCATCTTAGTGCTGTACACCAGCAACTCTTTATTGAACACATGCATGTGTGATCAACTGAGGAAAGGGAGGCTGATCTCACCCACATTCCACTGGATGGTCTGCGATATTGGACAACATCACTTACGCCCCTAGGAGTATCCCGGAATTGAATTCTGGAAGCTGAGATCTTCAGGGGCAGCTTCGTCAGGACAGCTCTGCTCCTGGATTGTTCATCCCTCTCCTTGGTCATCCTCATCATGTTCTTATGTGACATGAGACTCACAAGTGAGCACACTCAGCTGCTCAAAGCTTTCTAACCCTTTTCTGATCTCACATTCACCACAATCCCACAGGTTAAAACAATCACATGGCAAAGAGTCAAGTTGTAGGAAAATACATTCTATTTTATTTGAGGGAGAAACTTCAAATTCTCATGGTAAAGGGCAGAAGTTCAAAGAGGGCAGAATTGGGGGCATTCATGCAGTTTTTTATGTTAGGGGAACATGAGGACCAGCTAGACTTTTGCAAGTCCTCAACTCCACTTTCATCATTTATGTAGAGTTCACTGATATACACATATTGATAAGATTTAAATTTGGTGAAGTGTACTCTAAAAAACATGATATTATCACAGCTCAGAAGAATTTATACAGTTAAAATAACATATCCTATTCAAGCCCTAAACAGTGTCGGAAAAATACAGACTTTGATAGTGGCAACTCCTGCCATATTATTAGAATACACCAATGGAAGATTTTTGAGAGATTTTTAAAAGTGTAAAGAAAGAATTGATAGTCAGTCTTTAGGTAGGCTATGGTATTAAATGCAAGATGAAGAAATGCAAAGAAAAGGAGAGAGAGAGAGAAGCAGAGAAGGGGGAGAGAGAGAGAGAGAGAAATGGCCAACTGAAAAAAAAAATCCATCTGCATCAAAATTCTGCTCCAGGATAGCCCTATAACAAACCTGTCGAATACATCAGGCCATTTGATGTTATTAGGATGGAAGCACCAGCAATATTCACAAAAACACTTTGTGTGAAATACATAGGTACATAACTACATCATTCATTTTTTGTTAAAAGAAGTTCCTAAAATGGACACTTACCTTTAAAATCAACTTACATAAAGTTACTTATTTTCTTTGTTGGACACCTAGACAAATAAAGACTAAGAAATTCAAAGCAAATGATAAGACAACAAAAGGAAGGACAAGCAACTTTGATTCATTCACATTCAGAAACATTTCTTGAGCTAGTTTCTCAGATTTGATTCAAAAAAAATCTAAACTCTGTTGTTCCAATGCATTCTTTTTTCTTCAATTAAAGGAGGAATAAAAGGGGGTCTTCCATGAGTGTGATGATAGAAATTCAAGCTGTATATTTTCCGGTTCATTTATATTTAGCTCATTAAAATGTGTTGTAAGAGCTGAGCTCTTTTGGTGGCCAAAGAAGTTTGTGGTCCCTTCTCTTTGAAACAGAAAAATGATAATTTATCATCAGCTTACACAAATTTGAAAGAAGGTTGTAGGACACTGTTAAATTTATTATCTCATAAGGCTGGAGTGGGTTATGAGCTTGGAAAATCCATTTTCCTAACCTGGCTGCCTCTATCTCATAATTTATAAGAACCTTCCAATTCTACCTTCGGGGTACTGATGCCTTTGTCACCATTCACATTAGTATATGTGCTTTTGCTGATAAGGGCACAGCAAATAGAAAATGATCAAAGTCTCAGACATGATCCAGGAAAGTAAGAGGAGCCCTTGGACAAAAAGTTCCAAGAAATTTTGGAGGAAACGAATGTTTTGGAGTGTAGCATGATTCTTGAGTCAGATTTCAAAGGTAAAGAATAGAGTCCTCTTTTCATCAAAACTCCAAAGAAATGGCTAGGCTTCTGGGACATTTCACGACCAAATTGAATGCCAAAATTAATTCTCATTTATCAAAAGAATAAAAGCAAAATTTCCTATATTTTATGTAACTAATTTGTGGCCTTGTCCAGAGGTGAACAAGTTTTACCCACAGATTACCAGAGGCGAATGTGAGGGGCATGGAAACAGAGCCAGGGAGAAATCAGAAATACCAAACAAAATCACAACGATGGTTCCATCAGGAAACAAACTCCGTCCCCTTCCATTCCATATGCTATGCACCTTGTAGTCTTGGGATTATATCAGTTTATTTTTATTGCTCTGTTTTGATCATTGGTTTTGCTATGAGAGTTACTTAAAGTCAGAAAAGACCCTTAACAAGTAGGCATGATCAACAGTAACACAGGGTTTGAGATTTCTTATTTTATGTTATCTGCCTTGCGATGGATGTTGCTCTTTGTGTCACCTTTTCAGCCATCGTGTCATCACTCCCTTCCAGTGCCTACCTTTTGTTATTGTCAGGCCTGATGTTTGTGTGCAAGTCACTGTCTTCCACCTTTATAAGAAGAGAAGGTTCCCTTAGTGTCAACTACCCTGACCAACGCAGCCTTTCTCAGAGCAGGTCAGGTGCCTTCCTGGTTCTCTCCCACTGGTTTGGACCCCCTTTCCATTCTTGGCGATGTTTCCTCCTGAGCCCACCCTCCAAGCAGTCTCTCCGAGCGGATCTCTTCAGCTTTTGTAGTCTCAGTGTGTGTAAGTCAGCACTTCCTCTCCGCTTGCTCCCGAGCCTTTTTCTGTCCTCAGAAGCAGCTGCAGCATTTTGAGCTGCTGTCTGACAGCACCCAAGTTATCTTCAGTACCACTAGATGTTTTTCTCAGCGCTCTGGTTATAAAAATGGTCAGAGTTTATAAGATCCTCCCCGGACATGTTTCCCTAAACTGCGTCTACAATTTTACAAAACAAACACTGAACTTTTCAGGAATACATATATCACTTGATAGCTGTATTGTTCTCATGACTACAGAATTTTGCCTGTAACCATAATTCACTGTGATAAAATATTCCTCTACATTTATACTCAAATGGACGTATCTTGAGGACACACGCATAGGCGAAGTGATCATGATGAGACATGAATTTATGTATTTTTAGAGTGACATACTTAAAATTTACATTTATAAAAATTTTCAGTACATAATATATTGTTTATAACTAGAGCTGTCATGGTACAATCAATTTCTTAAGCTTATTCTTTCTACCTAATTGAAATTTTGAGTCCTTTGACCAACCTCTTCCGTTGCCCATCTGCCCAACCCTTATAGCCACCAATCTACTCTTTATTTCAAGTTAAACACTTGTAAGGTTCCAAATATAAGTAAGATCACAAATCATTTGTCTTTCTGATCCTGAATTATATATCACTTATATCTCTTCCAGCTTTATCCACGTTGTCATGAATGAGAAAATTCTGTTCTTTGTTAGGATGGAAGAGTGTTTTATTGTGCATACGTGCCAGATTATGAAGGTGAAAGCCAGGCTTGGCTGGGCTGGGTTCAGCACAGTCTGTTTTCCTCGCGACTCCTCCCTCAGCCAAAATCAAACAATCCACGACTGCCTGCCTCTCTGCATGCTTCAGCCAATCAGCAATCTACCCGACTCGTATGGTTATGCCCCCTATCTACATAAAGGGTTGTATCTTACAATAAAAAAGGAAGTATTCTCCAAAATCTCGCCCCAAGTCTGGGTGGTAACTCTGCACACTCATCTTGCTGGTCCAAGTTTTCATTACCCCCAAAAGCACAAGATTTTCTTCATATGTTCACCCACCAATGGCCACTTTGGTTGAACCTTTATCTTAGCTACTATGGATATCTGTCTGTTGGGTTCTGTTGGCTCGTTGGTTTACTAGCGAGGACCGTGAAGCTTTGCTTGCTATAAATTCCCAGTACATTCTGAAGTCAGATGGTATGTCTCTCGACTTGTGCTCAAGTTTGCTTTGAATATTTAAGGTGTTGTATGGTTTCATATGAATTTTAGGATGTTTTATTGTTAAAAAAAGCCATTGGAACTTTGATGGAATTGTATAGATTCTGTAGATTTCCTTGCACTAAACTGATAGATTTGCTTAATTTCTTTTTCTGACAATTAATAATCATTGTACAGAAAAGGTACTGATTGCCAGTGTTGATTTTATCTCTGTAACATTACTGAGTTTGTTTACAAAATTTAGTGGAATTTGTAGGGTTTTCTACAGGTAAGAATACATCATCTTCATACAGGCAAAATTTTTACATCTTCTTTTCTGAATAGGGTGCCCTGGATTTATTTCTCTTGCCCAATTCTCTGGCTAGGACTTCTAATACTACATGAAATGAAAACCCTTTTGTTTTTCATGACTTTAGAGGGAAATAGAGTTTTAATCATTGAGTGTGATTGTAGCTATAGACTTGTCACATATGACCTTCACTGTATTAAGGTACACCATTTCTTGTTTCAGAACAACCCAGACCTATTACTTGAGAACAGGCCCCAACATACTGTGAGACAGAAGAAAGAAAGACAGGCAGACCTAGATTTCCACAGAGTTCCATTTATTGGGGGATTTTCTCCCAGGAGTTAGGTTCTGGGTGGCAGCAAGGCTAACTGGCTTCTTGCAATTTGGGTCAGAAAGATGTACCTGTGCTCTATGGTTTAAGGAAAAAATGCCTTTATTCTAACTGGAATATAACTGATTTATTTAACACTGAAGACTGAGACACATGCTGGAGCCAGAAACCTGTTACAAAGCTGTACATGCTACTCTAAGGGTTTTGTTTATTGTTTACTTGGAAAGTATACAGAAAAATTCTGGTAATATTTTCCTGGGTTATTCAGGGTGGTTACAGTTTAAGACATCAAGCATAAGCCATATATTTTTTACCTACCTCTCACATGGTTTTTGTGCATCATTTGGTTAATCTGGCTTATATTTGTAGATTTGTATACGAATTGTCCTTGCATCTCAGGACTAAATATCATTTAGTCACACAGAACCATCCTTCTAATGTATTGCTGAATCCTGTTTGCTAGCATTTTGTTAAGATTTTAATAATCTATGCTTATCAGTGATATTCCTCTGTAATATTCTTTTTTTAGAGGCTCTCAGTATCTGTCTGATGTTGGTACCAAAGCCCAATGTGAGTTTGGATATACTTCTCCTTTGCTGACTCTTTGGAAGAATTTGAAAGGGATTGACATTTGTTCTTTGAATGTTTGGTGAATTTCAGCATTGAAGTCACCAACTCCAGGGTTTTTCTTTGATAGGATTCTGTACTATTTAGTAGATCTTTATCCTTATTGGTCTATACAGATAATCTTTGTGACTTATTTTTGGAAGTTTGAATGCATCTAAGAATTTTTGTGTTTGCTCTAAGTTATCTGGTTTATTGGCTTGTAATTAATTGTTCACAATAATTACTTCTGAGCTTATTTCTGTGATATTAGTTGTAATGTATTTTCCCTCATTCCTGATTTTGTTTGAATATTTTTCCACTTTTTCTTAATTTAGTTAAAGGTTTATCAATTTTGTTTCCTCATAAAACTTCCTAATTATTTCACTGATATTTTCAATTACTTCTAGCATCTATTGCATTTATTTCTCCTGTAGTTTTGGGGTTTTTTGTTGGTTTTTTTTAGGTTTTTTTTGAGACAGGGTCTCACTTTGTGGTTCAGGCTGGCCCTGAGCTCAGCCTCAAACTCACATCACAGCAATCCTCCTGCCTCTGCCTCCTGAGTACTGGGATTACAGGCGTGAGCCACCACGCCCGGCACTGTGGTATGTGGTACTGGTTGCTGCTGGGCGTGAGTCTCCACATCCAGTATTATTATGTAGTTACCAGGGAATCGAACCCGGGCCCTTGCACTTGCAAGACAGGTGCCGGAACCACTGAGCTAACTCTCCGGCCCCTCTCCTGTAGTTTTTTTTATATTTCTTTTCTTCTACTACCTTTGGGCTTTATTCTTTTTCTACTTCTCTAGAGTATTGAGATATTTCTTCTTTCCTAATACAGATGTTTATTGCTAAAAAAAAAAAACCTTCCTTATAGCTTTTGCTTCACTCCAAATGTTTTGATATGTCATGTGTCTATTTTCATTTGCAAGACATTTTTTAGATTTCCTTTTTAATGTTTTCCTGGACCCTCTGGTTGTTCTAGATTGTGATGTTTCACTTCCATGTATTTGTAGACTTTCTGAAATTCCTCTCTTTATTAATTTTCCAGCTTCAGGCCCTTGTGTTGGGAAAGTTACTTTATGTCATTTCAATCTTCATTTCATACTGCAAAGGGACTTAAAGCTGAGTCTGAAGTTTCCAGCCAGGTGTTAGACTGTCCTGGAGCTTTGTTCTGGGATGGCCATCCACTGGGATAAATTGCAGATGGTGACCTGGAGCCTGAGTCTATGAAGGACAGTCAGGCACTAAGGTCTACTAGGTTGGGCCTAGATTGGAATTTGCCACAGCTTGGTATGTGAAGTCAAAGATGCCAATCTCTCCTGGGGCAGGTCTAAAGGCTGGGCTGTATGGAAGAAGCTGTCTCTTGGTTCATCTGGCACTGGGATGAGATAGTGACTGTCGCAGAAGCTGGACTGGATTCTAGGTTCACAGGTCCTGCTGTATTGACTAGAACTACAGAATCTAGCCTGTTGCTGAGAAAACTTCGAATTGGAACCAACTTGTCCCCTTGGACAGCCCAGGAGCCTGTGTCTGGGGGAGCTGGTCTGGTGCTGGGGTGACTAGAAACCTCACCCTCTAAATAGGTCTTAACCATGTGGCTAAAAATTCCTGCTTCCCATTCACCAAGACTAAAGGCATAGTGTGTAGGTGCTGCTCTGAGCCTTAGGGTTAAGAGGGCCTTCCCAGCCCTGGCTTCCACTATGACAGACCAGTGTGATGGCCTGGGGCAAAAGTCCATGTTTTTCTCTCTCTACCTCTGTGTGAAGGGTATTTCTCTCCATGCTGTGCTGTCTAGAAGCAGAGGAATGATACAGGTGTGAAAAACAGCCTTCAGACACTGTTCAGTGTATCCTGCTGCTGGGCTGCCCCGGACTGTAATCTTTTACCTGGTGTCCTCAGTACCTGGGGAAGAATATTGGTACATACAGGTGCACAATGCAGTTTCAGGTGTTTAGATGGGTGAGAAAGGAGTACTAGGAAGTTCTGCTCTGTCCTCCACCACCCATCTTGGCAAGGTAAACAACTGGTTTAATAGTTCCACATTTATAAAAATGTTAAACATTCAGTTTCTAGTTATCTACAAATGTTTAAATTAGAAAATACATGTTTTAAGTAACTGCAAGTGTTAAAGCCTTTTCATTTATTTTCTCTCAAAACACAACCATCTACAAGTCAAGCTAAAAAATATTACTTTAAATCAGATAAAAAATCAGATAATGAAACAAAAATAAAGAAAGAAAGCAAATAAAATAGCCAGAATTTTTCATATAGCATGATGTTTCCAAATTCTTATTCATGGAGTAAAAACTGTATTCTAAAATTTATTTTCATCGTGACACTTTTCATGATAAAAGATGACAAAAATCATAGACAGATACAAACTTCCAGGATCAACACTTGAAAGAAAGGAGTATTACTGATAACTGTTAACCAACACATCATCAGAATGCGAGTGTCACAGGAATAATTTAGAATTTAGCTGTAATTCTGGATACTTACTTACTCTGTGACACTGGATCAGTTGTTTAAAAAAAGAAAATTGGGTCTCTGAATATTCAGACAAATAATGCTTCTCATGCTATGGTGTTGTTTTGGGAATTGATACAAATTAGCACACGCAAGGTTTGTACCCAATGCCTAACATATCAGTAATTACACTTACACTTTCACTCAAGGAAAATGCAGATCATACCTATTACCTTTCCCATTTGAATGGAGCCTTGGTAATCTCCACTTGGCCACAATTCCCAATGTTCAGCAAAGAAGTGAAAAAGATATTGTATTAGGACCATGTTCCTCACAGAGAGGATGTAGTAAAAGAAGCTCATAGCATTCTTCAAAATTTAATTAACCATCAAAGCTGATCAAATATGAAGAGCAGGTGTCAATATTTACCTGAAAAGCAAAACCAATCTTAATAGAATTTCACAGTTTCATGCAATTAAGAATTCTTTCTGGTGCAGGCAAGTTTAGAAGCTTCTGGGTTAACATTTCTTTCATGAAGATTTTCTTTAAAAACTGTTTTTAACAGCCCCTCAGAATTTTCTTGAAAACAAACCATTGTACCGGTTTTTTGTGAGAAAATCTGTCTGGAGGGAACTTGATTTCTTAACTCATCCGAATTGTGAGTCAAAATATCACTCTGTAAGCATCTAATCATTAATGCCAGTAATAGCACTGTGTAATATTATACTGAAAATCCTATTTTTTCTTCCACAGATTGTTATTGTTAATATTTGGAATAAATTACCATTAGGTATTTTAGCCTTTTATTTTTCAACTGCACATTATTCTTTTTCTTTTTTTATTTGAAATTGTGTCTAGCCATCACCAGCTGCTAACACTTTTCTGAATGCATTCCAATTTAAAATCAGTGCAATTCTAAAAAATAAACCCCTTAAAAATATGAACAAAAGTAAACATACAAGAGTAAAGAAATATTCTGTTAGCTCTCTTCTTTTGGATAATAAATGTCCATCTAAGTTATGATATATGCTATTGGCTATTTCTTAATTGGTCATATCATAGAACTATTCATAAGTCAATTAAACTTATGTGAAGTATCCAGAATTATAGCTAAATTCTAAATTATTCCTGTGACACTTGCATTCTGATGGTGTGTTGGTTAATAATTATCAGTAATACTCCTTTCTTTCAAGTGTTGATCCTGGAAGTTTGTATTTGTCTATGATTTTTGTCATCTTTTATCATGAAAAGTGTCACAATGAAAATAAATTTTAGAAGAATACAGTTTTTACTCCATGAATAAGAATTTGGAAGCATCATGCTATATGAAAAATTCTGGCTATTTTATTTGCTTTCTTTATTTGTTTTTGTTTCTATATCTGATTGAAGAACACTAAAAAAATAAAGGATATTAAGGGGCTGTCCAGAGTACACTAGAATAAAATCTTTTTGAACTTGCCATATTTTCTTTTCTCTTTTTCTCTCACCTTTTCCTTTTCCTTCTTTTTTCCTTTCAAGTAATACTATAGTGAGAGATTGAGAAAATATTTTAATACAGTGTATTTTCTCATATATATATTTTTGTAAAGAACTCACATATCTTTGCGAGAGAGGTAGAAGAATGAGGGAAAAAGACCATTATCTAGAGGAAAAATCAACATCATGAGTGTTGGCCCCTTTCCAGGAGTAAAAAAGAAAAAAGAGCTGGAATAAATGAAGATTTAATGAACTGCCTCTAAAATCTTGGAGATACTAGGAGAACAATATCACTCAAAGCATTATTGATTGTTTGTAATGTTATTTCCCAAGTAAAATTTCAATGACTTATAATAGTATATATTTAACATATTTAGGAATAATGAGAAGTAAAATAAAGAAATTCACTCTTACACCATATCCAGCTCTTTATTTGATTCTTAAACAGCCAAGTTTGATCACCGATGGGAAGGAAAATACTTCACTTGCAGGTAACTAAACTAAACTGTTAGTTTTCACAGGATGAAATCAAGTAGAGGGTCATATAGTCAAGACCCACTGGCCAATAGTAGAGAATGTGATCAAAACTTTACCATTAAAGAGTGTCATTAAAAGTAACAGAATTGCTACTCAAACTTTTATACTTATATAATGTAACTGAAAATAGCAGAATATAGATTATAAAGTACTCTAATATCATACCAGTTAAGAATGTGTAATAAAAAGCTAAAAAATATTACTTTAAATCATAACCTACCTACTTACTCTGTGACACTGGACAAGTTGTTAAAAAACAAAAGAAAGAAAGAAAATTGGGTCTCTGAGAATTCAGACAAATAATGCTTCTCATGCTACAGTGTTGTTTTGGGAATTAACACAAATTAACACGCACAAGGTTTGTACCCAACGCCTAACATATGAGTAATTATACTTACACTTTATTTACTCCATCTGAAACAGGTAACTTATGCTTAGAATACAGTAAAAAGAAAGATAACGACATCAGTGCTCATGATCTGTAGTATTTTTTATAGTTGGTTACAACTTTATTTAATTGATTCCTGTGACTACTTACCCAATGAGTATGTGTTATTTTGATAACAGAGAAAGGAAGATAAGAAGGTGGACTCAGAAAAATATTCTATTTCTTTAACCTCCATTTTTTTTAGTTTTAGCTATATTATATGTCTTTAGGTGATATTTATCAATCAGCTTTGCCAAGGGTAATCAGGCAAAACAACAACAGCAAAAAAAAAAAAAAAAAAAAAAAAAAAGGCCGGGGATTTAGCTCAGTGGTTCTGGCACCTGTCTTGCAAGCTCAAGGACCCGGGTTTGATTTCCTGGCAACCACATACCATAATGGGCATGGAGACTCATGCCCAGCAACAATGTGTAACACATACCGCAGTGCCAGGCATGGTGGCTCACGCCTATAATCCCAGCATTCAAGAGGCAGAGGCAGGAAGACTGCTGTGATGTGAGTTTGAGGCTGAGCTCAGGGCCAGCCTGAACTACAAAGCGAGACCCTGTCTCAAAATACAAATAAATAAATAAATAAACAAAAAAATCTAGCTTATGCCACTCAAACTCATATGAGACTGATTCATGTCAAAGAATTAAGGCTCTGACTGCCAGCCAGAGAGCTATTCAACACATTCTCTTCCTCACAGAATAATCTACCCTGAAAAGCAAATGAATATCAAGCTTTCTGGTGAGTAAGAACTGAGGAAGTCTACAGAAATAGCCCGACTCAGCCACAAGTTTTGCCAGTCAGTCAGGATGGCCTCTTCCCGGAAGGGCCGTGGAAGCAAATTCCCCCACTCCCTTCCAAGTTCTCAGCTCTTGGATGACATTCACCTAAAAGTTTCCTGTTTATTTTGGAGAAAGAGGCTGTAAGAAGCATTCATCTTCAATTGCACTGGCCTCCAATCAGGAAAAATTGTGACTCTAATCCCTCAGACAATAATGGAATTCTTTTTTTCTGTCTGATTCCCAAAGAGTAAAAATAATATTCCAATAGAAAGCTGCTTACTCATTAACTGTTTGTGACATTATGCCATAATGTATATTATAAATCCCTTTCCATACAAACACTGAAAAATAGAGAATTGAAGACACCTACAAGAAACGCAGAATAACACATGTGCCTGTAAATCATTACAAAGTGCTGAAAACTCAACATTACTCAATATGTTAGAATTTCTTCTGATTTAAAGGGATAACTCTTAATTCTACAGGTGCTTGAAGCTTAAGCCCATAATCAGAGCTCAGCTCTGTTGAGCTCAGCTCATGAACTCCTCATGCGCTCATTCCCATTAAAAACTGCATATTCAACAGCTCATCCTCCTAAGTTAGAGGTATTTCAAAGGCTAAGTGATTAGGAGAATGGTACAAATCATATGCATGAAAAACTACATTCACAGAAAATTTAGCTACTTAGCATATGCTGTGAGGAGAGAGAATCAGATTTCATCCCTTTATAGGATTATGAACAGGGTAACGATGTATTACAAACATGGTGCAATATGAATCATGAAAAAAGAAAATACAGATGAGTAATTATTTTGAAGGTGTTTGGTTTAAATAAAAAGTACAAAAAGAAGTGGGCATAGAAAGTTTTAGAGAAGCAATATGATGTTTTGTTACTTGTAAATATTTTCCAAAATGTCATAAATCTCTGTGCTACATTATCTTCTCATTTTTGATACAGTTAAATATGCCAGCTATATTTCAAGCAAAGCTATTTGCTTATACAGTATTACAAAAATATATCTTTATATGTCATACTTTCTTGCATTTGATATTGCCAAAGGCCAAGTAAATCCAACTGTTAACTAACAAATGATAATATTTGTTAACAAACTTTTAATTGGAGCTGCTGTTTCTCCCCTTTAAACCTACTGATTTCTCTGTGTCATTGTTTTGCATAAGCTTAAGGAAAACTGTGTCATGGCTAAAAAATGTGCCTGAAGGCTTTGAAGTCCTGAATTTTTAAAAATAGTGCCACTACTTGAGAAATAAACATGATGTCTAGGAATAGGCCGTTTTTACAAATATGCAGGAGATTTTTCAAGTTGTCTTAAATGATTCAAAAATCTCAACTTACATAACACCCACCACTTTGAAAACAGTTTAGGAAACATGACGCATCTAGCTTTGGACAATTCAAAACAAGGGCAAAAAGCCAGAGCTCCTCAAACCAACAAGGATAAATGCAAATACTTCATTTTCAGGAGATCATAGAACAATACAACATGTGGAGCTCAATAAGAAACTAATGGTGCAGCTTTTTCAAGATAACCAGTGTTCAGAATCTTAATACTACTTCTCCAGACTAGATAAACATTTGTTCTCTTAGGCTCCACACCAAGTTATTTGTCCAGTGTAAAAAATATTTTCAGCATGATTATCTGGGTATGTCTTAATAGACTGAATAATTTTCAGTAGCTGAAACTCCACCCTCTTGGGGTCTAACCAGGTGTAATGGAGGTTAGTTAGTCCATTTGGTAGATTATCTGGATTCTTTCCACCTCTGCAATATCACTCACTTGCACTACCACACCCTCCCATGCAGTATTTCATTACTTGTTCATAGTGATATTTTTGCAGTTTTCATTTCCTTTCTCTGGGGGAGTGATCCCTCTCCTTTCCCTTAACCCTATTTACATATGTGTCTTCATGGTAATTTGTCCATATCTCTCAGAAATTTCTGAGCCCAAATGGATAATCAAAATTAAGTAAAATGGGGCCAGGGATTTAGCTCAGTGATTCCGGCACCTGTCTTCCAAGTGCAAGGGCCTGGGTTCGATCCCATTAACCCCATACAATGCTGGGTGTGGAGACTCACTCCCAGCAGCAACCAGTACCACATTCTGCAGTTCCAGGCATGGTGGTTTATGCCTGTAATCCCAGCACTCAAGAAGCAGAGGCAGAAGGATTGCTGTGAGTTCAACACTGAGCTCAAAACCAGCCTGAACTACAAAAGCGAGACCTTGTCTCAAAATAAAAAGAAAAAAATTAAATAAAATTATATTCGTCATTGTCTACTATTCTCTATACTGAGCAGTCAGTAAACAAATTACAGTGCTAAATAATAAGACTCTGGTATCAGACTAGACAAGTAAAATTCCAGGCTTTCTGCTTCCTATTTTTTGCTAAATGGGAAATTTTTTAAAATGTCTCTAAGTCTTAGTTTTTTCAGCTATAACATAAAACCAGCTATAGAATCTCTCTTATGGAGGAATTTTCAGTAAAATTACATATATACATATGTGTATGTGTTAAGAAGGAGAAAGAGCCAAAAACTGTATACGTACGTCAAGAAAAGAAAAATAAGATGACGGTTTTTCAACATATGGTGTGGCTCCTTAAATGGGGCATCAAAGTGATCAATCCTCCATTACCTAGAAAGGAGGCTGGTGAGGGCGTAAAAGAAAGTGCAGTAGAGATAATTTCAAAATATATAAGGGACCAGGAGGTGAGTGCCTCAGAGCAGACAAAACCCAAGACTCTCCATGTTAACCAGAATTCATTGGGTACACACAGAGTGGGAAGCAGGACTGGGTGACTTTGGGAGTGGTGGTGTTTCCATGTCAAAGTAAATCTCATAATGACAAGGGTAGAGACAAGAGCATTCCCAGGTAGTAGTTGGGATTAGTTGAACTGATAAGGAACTCGTCCCTCTCCAGGTGAAACCTTTCTCTTTTGTATTACTTTTGTGCTCTCAAGGAACCAGGATGTTTTTAGCTCTTGCTCTCTTGCCTTTGTGTGCCACAGTATCACAGACTGAGCAGAGGCAAAACCAAGTTATGTTTCTGAAGCCATAGCCGGCTCTTGGGCAAAGTAACAGTGGGCCTTAGACAGCTACAATTATGCTTTAATTATGAAATAATTTTTTCTCAAAATGTATGTAGAAGTGCTCCCAACATCGGGCACCCCTAGAGGATGCTGTACATCTCAGAAAGTCCATTGCACTCCTGAGAGAAGAAAGTGAAAATGCACGTGCAGAAGTTTCAGTGAACAAGGTTACTCCAACAGCAGTTCACTGCATTAATGACTTTAGGCAGCTAATGACCACAAAGGTGAGCACTTCTTATACTTGTAGAGGCCAAAAGCCACCTGTATTAAATTTACAATGTCTCAATAAAGTTGGTATTAAAATGCTTAGACACATTTTTCATTTCCCAAAATGTGTATATATATATATTTTTTTTTTGTATGGAATATATATTCGAAGAAGACAGAAAAGACACAATGATTGTTAGTAATTGTCAGTGATTTCCCCTATGTCATCTGAAGGTCCTAACACAGAAAGAGGGAGGAACAAGGGAAGAGAAAGAGAAAGACAGACAGAGACAGACAGAGAAGTCCAAATCTTAGCTTATATAATTTTGGAGGTCCCACTGAAATAATTAGAAGAGGGTAAGAGTTTGCTCTTGTCTTATATATTCTGGATTGTGACTTTTTTAGATAATCAAAATATTATCATCCTTGCTTTTCCATTGTTTATGCCTTGAATTTTATGTCTTGTCTTTTTTTACATGTTATTTTTTGTTAAATTAATGGAAAATTAAAGTTGAGAACAGGGAAGATTATGATTTTTTTTTTTTGACAGGGTCTCACTTTGTAATTCAGGCTGGCCCTGAGCTCAGCCTCAAATGCACATCACAGCAGTCCTCCTGCCTCTGCCTCCCAAGCTAGGATTACAGGTGTGAGCCACCACACCTCCACTATGGTATGTGGTACTGATTGCTGGTGGGCATGAGTCTCCACACCCAGTATTGTATGTGGTTATTGGAGGATAGAACCTGGGTCCTTGAGCTTGCAAGACAGGTTCAGGAACCACTGAGCTAACTCCCCAGCCCTATGATATTTCTTTGAAGGGACATTTTACCTTTGCAGATAAAGGCTTGCATTATTCTTTTGTGTGTGCTGTACTTGGACTCACTAACTGTTCTTTGTTTGCCTTATTTGCCCAGTTTGACCTATTTGACTACTGTGGTTCATCATCTTATCTTAGACAGTGCTAATAAAAAGTAAGATTACAGTATCCCCTTTGATACTTTGATGCTAACTGAGATGTCAATCAATCAAATGCTGTAAAATGGGTCTTTTAGTTTTCATTTAGGAAGTCCACCTACCCACTAATCAATTATAGGAGTCCATCCACTAGTTAAAAGACAGATCAGTCGTCTTTTGTGAGAGTTGACAAGTTTCACTGGAATAGACTGGCCCCGACTCCCCTCTACACTCTAGAGGGAAAATCAAGTGTTTTCTGCCCTACTTACATTTCTGGTCTGATCTTCCCTAATGAGGATCCAGTCTTAACTCTTGAGTTTCCTCATTCTCACTTTTCCATGCTGACAGTAGCAACTCATGGACAAGTTGGCTCATTAGCTGATGGTGAGTGTCAGAAGAAAAGATTCCATTTTTGAATCTCATTTCCAACTTTTCCTGTAACGAAGGAGAAATTAAGGTGAGGAAAACCTAAAGTACCCCAACCTTTCTCTCTTATCCAACAACTAATAATCTTTAAGGTGAGCCTGTGGAAAAGGAGTGTTTGTCATTCTGAAGACAGGGAAATCATCCTGGGCAAAAATAGCTCAAGTTTTAATCAGTTCCTTATTGAACAATGAAGTAAACAGTGGTTACTTAACCAGCTAGTTAAACATTATGAGAGCAGCTTCCACTCTTAGCGCAGCAGACAGTCTTTTCCAGCACCTCCGGCCAGTTCCCACTGAAGCCAATGGAATGCTGACCAAGAAGGTGGATTTCTTTCCATAAACAAATGTTTGGTTGTGAGGAATCAGTGAAGACTGAGGGGACAATGGAGGAGTCATCGCCAGAGCAACTGTCTGGAAGATACTCAGAGGGTGCTCAGTGGGAGCTGGGTACTGAAACCCCAACTGGGTAACCAGTAGAAAAATATCCACTCATCTATCTTCCCTACCTGCCCTCCTTAGTGGCATGAGCAGTAACTCTCTTCAGTAATATGCTGATATCCTTGGTCCCAGAGTGAACAGAGAAAACAATGAAAGATTAAGCCTCCAGTAAGAGTTGAGGTAAGGTTTGGACTTCTCTGTCTCTCTGTCTCTGTCTGTCTGTCTTTCTCGTTTTCTCCCCCTCCCCCCATTTCTGTCTTAGTAAGGTACACAGATAAAACAGTAACACTCTAGGTACCCTAACAAACCTTTGTTAGGACAAAGGTCTAAGTTAAAAACAACCCCTAAGGTTTTTACCATGCTAACTCACTTTAGAACATCCTATCTCTAAACTGCTCTCCTCTACAGGAGGTCTCAGGCTGAAGCAGCTGGTAATAATTTGCTTTTCACAGAGTAGAACGCTTATCAACTAGTGATTTATACTTGTGTTATACATATGCTAACTAAAAGTAGTAAAAGGAGGTTTCAGTCAGTCTTTCTCTTATTTTATGTGCCTGTAGAAATTTGCTAATGGTGCCTTTCCCAACATGAGAGCTGTGGTTGCTAGGCAATGGGTATAAGTTTAGCCTGAGAACCTCAGAGGTACAGAAATTTTAAAATAAATTTTGAGTAAAACTTAGCTGTGTTTTAC
>PVIR01008864.1:0-55511 GCA_004026965.1 Petromus typicus | reverse complement strand
TGGCACAGATGAAGATCCCTGGCCATCAGAAGGAGGTAGGCTGCCTGGTTAAACAAGAGGAAGGGAGCATTCACTCGGGAGAGGTAAAGTAGAATCCCTGGTGCTACGGGCCCGGCTTTCCTGGTGCAGGAATGAGCCAACTGCCACAGGCTGAGCAGGGCACTGTCTCCACCAGACAGGCTCCTTCATGGAAGGTATGGTCCCAGAAGTAGACACACACCCCGCATTGGGGCGGGCGAGGTGTGGACCAGGCTGACAGCAGAGTGTCTTCAGCCTGAGATCTACTGCTACAGCCGGTGGCCATGCTGCTCATCTCCCCGACCTGGTTTAAATTTCACAGGATACAAACCAGACCAGAAGCCAGAGCTCTCCTCGGATGTGCCAGACTTCACAGAAGCAGACGGTGAAGGGCTGAACAGGATAGGGCTACAGCGGGGCCTGTCTTCTGCCCCGATTTCTGCTTCAAGACCCCCTCCCACTCACCTGGGCTGTGTGGCATGTTGGCTACAGGTGACTCGTGATGTGTCTCTGGCGAAGAGCTCACTAGGCCGCCAGGTCCATGCCCAGCTGGGCCCTCCCCACAGCCCACCAACACCTTGCTGGCCTGGGGAGCAGTGTCCAGCTGTTATCTTGCTCCAACCAAAGACAACTTTGGAGGGGCCCAGCCCGAGGCTCCCTGTGGGCCTTGCTGAGACCTCACAGCGACTGCAAGTTGGCTTTGGGGCCCCGCGTTCATGCCTTCCCTGCATGCACATTTCTGATGAACCCTGGGCTGTAACTCTCTCAAACTCAGGATCCATTTCCAGGGAAACTGACGCAGAGTAGATGTGTTGGTCATCTGCACAGCCAGGCACGCCCTTCCCCATGGCCTCACTGTGCCTTGGAGCTGATTCCTCAAAGTTGGCAAATGTCTTCTTCCACTAAGCTATAAAACTTTAATTTTGTATTTAATAATGAGCCAGAATGTATAAAATGGATATACTTTCTCCTGGGCATGAACAGCTGCCTGCAATATTGAACTTTGGGTCGCTTAGACAGGAAGATCACAAATTCAACCTCTGCCTGAAGAAATTTAGGAAGACCTTGTCTCAAAATAAAAAGTTAAAAAGGAGGAGAAGGAAGAGGAGGAGGAGGATGATAAGGAGGATGAGGAGGAGAAGGAGGAGGAGGAGGACAGAAAAAAAGGGCTGAAGATGTGACTAAGTATGAAGGTCCAGGAGTCAATCCGCAGTAGTGGGAAACAACTGCACACTTTCTACAACAGCAGTTCCCTCTGTCCCAGCAGCGCCAGGACAGACAGCCTGGAGTGAGGGGTGATGGTCAGGCATGCGGTGAGTCTCGAAGGAGGCTGAGCAGGGATAGCTGCACTTAGACCCTGACTGTCTGGGCCTCAGGAGAAAATCCCAGGTGCTCAGAGCTGGAATCTCCCCTGGGTTCAGCTTCCAAATATCAGTGGTGCAGATGAGGGAGGACTTCAAAGTTGGGCTCAACTGGGATGGTGGCTTCTCCAAGTGGCTTGGGCAATCACCGTGTGCCAGATGGTTTCAAAAGGAAACGTTCTGGGAGGGACATGCTAAAGTGGAAGTTTCCTGGACTTTTATGGCCTGGCCTCAGAAGTCACAGAGTATCACTTTTGCTGTACTCTAAGGTCAAAGTGGCACAAAGTCATTCCGACTTCAGTGGAGGGATATAGATTATAGCTCTTGTTTGTTTATTTTCAATACCAGGGATCAAACTTGTGCTTGAGGGGCAGGTGCTGTGCCACCGAGCTGAATCCCCAGCCTTTCTTTGTTTTTTCTGAGACAGGGTCTTGCTTTGTAGTTCAGGCTGGCCCTGAGCTCAGCCTCAAACTCATAGCAATCCTCCTGCCTCTGCCTCCCAAGTGCTGGGATTATAGGTGTGAGCCACCATGCCCAGTACTGTGGTATGTGATACTGATTGCTGGTGGGAGTGAGTCATGAGTCACCACACCCGGCACTGTGGTATGTGGTAACCAAGGATCGAACCCGGACCCTTGCACTTGCAAGGCAGGTACCAGAATTTCTAAGCTAAATCCCCGGCCCCTTGTTTGTTTTTTGAGACAAAATCTCGTCCTGTACTTCAGGCTAGCCCCGAACTCGCTATGGAGCACATAGTGAACTCAAATTCATGGTGATCCTCCTCAATCTCCTGAGTATTCTGTATCAGAATACTGTGTCTGGATTAGACCACAGCTTTTGGTAGGGGGGAATATCACAGAATTTATAGCCATGTGGTCTTCACTTGTTTGTGACAGGCCCTCACTATATTACCCAGGTTGGCCTCAAACTCCAGAGCCCAAATGATCCTCCTGCCTCAACCCTCCCTAGCAGCTGGAACTACAAATACTTGCTGTACAAAGCTATCATCTTTTTTTGGTTGGGGATTTATTATAGAGGAGTAATTGTGTCTAAGACACAAATAAAAGGAAATTTACTATAACATTTATAATGCTTAAAAACTGGGGCTGAAAATTTAGTTCAGTGATTCCAGTGCCTGTCTGGCAAACCCAAAGTCCTGGTAACCACATACAACAGTGCCAGGCATGGTGACTCATGCTCACCAGCAATCAGTACCATATACCACAATGCCAGGAGTTGTGGTTTATGCCTATAATCCCAGTACTCAGAAGGCAGAGGCAGGAGGATTCCTGAGTTCAAAGCTGAGTTCAGGACCAAAGCGAAACTCTGTCTCAAAATAGGTATGGTGGCACATATGTATAATCCCAGCATTTGGGAAGCTGAGGCAGGAGTTTCCCTGTGAGTTTCAAACCAACTTAGGTTACAAAGTCAGTTCAAGGCCTAAACTACATAGTGAGATACTGTCTCAAAAAACTACAACCAAACAACAAAAAAATAATTTAACCAGACAGATGGAGAAGAAGGTTGTAGTAGCTGAGGAGATTGATTTCTAGGGTCCCTTCCACCTATTTGAATCTCAGTTCTGTTGCTCTGGGTAGTTTTCCCGGGGAGGTGACCACTCCTGGCTTACCTGAGGGTGGAAGTCTCCTTAGGGCTCTGAGAAATTTCCAAGAACCCAACAGAGAGGTCCCACATGGGGTCCCCTTGTCCTCTGGATATTGTTTGATAGGTTGTGAAACTTGAATCTACTGCTGTGTTCCTAAGCCCAGAGAGGACCCAGCTTTGGAGTGAATCTGCCTCGAGGGCCACAGAGACAGAGTGGCTCCTCTGCATTTTTGAGCGGCTGATTACCTAGAGCCTGGGGCCTTGACAGTTCCTGATCTGGTAACCAGTCTGTGTCGGCCCGATCCGCTGGAGCTCAGCTACTGCAGAAGGCCATCCAGGCTTAGAGACGGGGACAGATGGGAACAGAGCACGTTTCTAGTGCTGTAGGGCTGCCAAGGCTGGACAGGAGGAAAGATGCTTCCCATTGCTGAGGCCTCAGTCATGTACCGGCAATGGGGAGCTGGTCAGTTTTAAGTGGTGAAGTGAATTGCTCCAATTTGCCTTAGGAGAATTGTGCTGGGAGCTGGGGGCAATTTGAAGGACAGGGAGAAGAGGCTGATGATCTGGCAACAGCGGGAGAGGACAGTGGGAGAGTCAAGAACCTTGAGAAGGCCAAGTGAGAAGCCGTGATCACTGGCTGTGGCGGGAAGAGGAGGAGGGGACGACCTTGCCTGGGCCTGGCCAGTGAGATGCTTTCCCTCAGGGTCTGAATTTGTCACTGAAGCAGGGTTCTCTCTTCATCTTGGCTCCCACACTTTGAGCCAGGGACTTGGGTGCAGGAAGTGAGTCCTGGAGCAGAAGAAACTCCCTCACTTCCTAGTGGGGCACTCTAGCCCAACGGACCGAGCACAGGGCCAGGGCGGGGGAGGGGTGTGTGTGTCAGAACAGGGTGGGGTGGGGGGAGGGAAAGCCATGCGCTGAGGGCTCCTGTCCTGATGGTGGGCATGCATCCACTCCTCTGGGTTGCCCATGGGTGTGTGTGCCCAGGTGCCCGCAGGCCCCTTCGGTGCACCAAGGCAGGCACACCAAGGCAGCTACTGTCTCATTTGGAGTTGAAACGGCACGACGTCAGGGCACAGGAAGCCCAAACCAAAAGAAATGACCACAGAGGAAGAGGAGAGGGCCTGAGAGGACCCGAGGCCCTGAGGCCCAAGGCTGTTGGACGCTGGAGGCTGACCGTGGTGCCCACTGCTTGTCCACCAGCACCAGCCCAGCATCCTCTTCAAGGGCTAATGGTTCACCTTTTCTCAGTTCAGATGAACAAACTACATCGCAGACCCTCAGTAGATTCCTGTAGGGCACAAACAGTCATTGTCAGTGTCTGCTGCTCCTGACCCCAAACCCTTCAGACTCAGTTGTGACATCACAGAGGGAGAACTCAAAAAAAGTCTAGGGATGGGGGTGGGGCTGTGGCTCATGGCAGAGCAGCTACTTAGCATGTATGAAGCCCTGGGTTCAATCCCTAGCACCAAAAGTAAAAAGGAATAATGTTGGAGAATAAGTCAAATAAAACATTTTCCTAATGCATCACTTATTATTCATTATTTGTTTGTTTTATTTTTATTTTTTTGGTTTTTGAGACAGGGTCTCCTCACTTTGTAGCCCAGGTGGACCTCGACCAGTTAGCAATCCTCCTGGCTCTGCCTCCTGAGTGCTGGGATTACAAGTGTGTGCCACCTCGCCCAGCTATTTGTTTTAAAATTTTATTCATTATTTTAAAAAAAATCTGAGACAGTGTTTCACTAGGTTGCCCATGTTGGTCTCAGATCACCACACCTCACTCTGTGCCTTGTTGTTTTCTTTGCAGTGTGGAGGGTACACACTAGGCGAGCACCCCACCACCACCCTGCAGCCCACTCTCTGTGTTCCTTCTTGAGAGGGCTTTTTGTAAACTGGAGGGCTGGATATATCCCATAGGGTGCCCCCATGTCCTCCCTGAATGGAGCAGAGCACCTGGAATTTCGGAGGGAGGCTGTCCACTGCTCCTGCCTCCACCACCACACAGCGCCTGTCTGGTGATAGCAAAGGCACACCTGTGCTCTCATTGGAAGGCCTGGAAAATCCTGTGCCACCCAACAGAGGCGGTCTCAGACCCCCAACACCCACTCAAGTCTGCTTAGACCGAGGTCTGTCCCAGACCCCAGGTTGATAGATAGTCACACTGGGAAACAAGAAGTGTCTGCGTTTGCACATATGTGCACACAGTACGAGCGTGCGCACGTGCACACACACACACACACACACACACACACACACACACTCCTACCTGGCCAGCTCACTAAACAGAGACAACACCATTATCACGTACCAGGTGTCAAGTTTTAGAAATCATGAGGCAAAGACAGAAAAACACCTTGGGAAGCAAAGATACATGGGTGGGATGGTGGATACATGCAAAGTGGTTCGTTTTTTTCATTTCATGAGTGTTAAATGAACGTGGATATTAGGCCTCTGTGTTCTACAGGCACTTATTCCAAGTCCAAGGAAGTTTTCAGGCACAAATATAAACTGCAACAGGAAATGGTAAGAAGGCTCAGGGAGACATAATACGGGAGGGGCGCAGAGGAACATGCACGAGTGTTATTGGCTAACAACTGGAAAGACAGCTCAGGGCAAGAAGTGCTGGGGGGTCTCAAAGATAAAGAGGAGTTACCAGGGCGATAACAGAGGACAAAAAATCAGCAAAATAAAATGGCAGAGGTGCAAACCATGGGCAGTGCCAGGGGCAGTACCAGTGGGGAAGGTCAGGGTGGGGAGATGGCCAGAGAGTTGTCACAGGGTCTAAGTTCATCACTGAGTTTCTCGTGCATCCCCCATTCTTAGGCTCTACTGACTGAGCTAGCTGGGCTACCCCCTCAAACGGTTTCTGCAATCACCAACACATTTATGTAAACAGCACATACTTTTTCTAGCAAGTTGTGTGCATGCACGTGTGTGCTATTTTGTAACTTGCAATTTTCACTTAACAACAGAGATTATATTAGCTGGGTGAAATGGCACACACTTATGATCCCATCTCCTGAGGAGTCCGACAAAGGAGGATCAAATATTCAAGGCCAGCCCTGGACAATTTAGTAAGACCTTGTCTCAAAAATAAGAGCCAGGGATTTAGCTCAGTGGTTCTGGATCCTGCCTGCAAGCGCAAGGGCCAGGGTTCACTCCCAGGTAACCATATACAACAATGCTGGGCATGGAGGATTATGCCCAACAGCAATCAGTACCACATACCACAGTGCCAGGTGTGGTGGTTCATGATGTAATCCCAGCACTCGGGAGACAGAGGCAGGAGGAGTGCTGTGAGTTCAAGGCTGAACTCAGGGCCAGCCTGAACTATAAAGTCTGACCCTGTCTCAAACAAAACAAAACAAAACAATGAAAGATGCAGTGATAGAGCCCAGTGGTAGAAGGTCCTTGCATGTTCAATCCCCAGTACTAGGACTGGGAGAGACTGGGAGTCCTAGATATTTTTCATGTTACAGATAGAAATATGCCATTCTTTAATAACTTCAGAAGATCCCACAGTACAGGTGGACTAGTTACTTCCAAAATTATACTGCAGTTGTACTCTGATGAGCCAGCCCCCTTCTCAGTGTTCTAGCAATCTTTTGTTTTGTTTTGCTTTTTGAGACAGGATCTCTATATGGTCCTGGCTGGTCTTGAACTTCACTCCTCTTTACTCCGCCTCCTCCTAAAAGAAAAAAAAATTATAAATGAATTGTTCACCTTTTATTGTTTATTGGCCAGACAATCACATCTTTTATCCACTTTTTTTTTAAAACAGCATCTTGCTATTGTAGTTCAGGCTGGCACTGAGCTCAACCTTGAACTCACAGCAATCCTTCTGCCTCCCAAGTGCTGGGATTACAGGCGTAGTGACCACGCCTGGCACTGTTATGTGGTTCTGATTGCTAGTGGGCGTGAGTCTCCACACCTGGCACTGTTGTATGTGGTTAATGGGGATGAACCCGGGCCCTTGCACTTGCAAGGCAGGTGCCTGAACCATTGAGCTAAATCCCCAGCCCTGTTAAATCTTTTTTTGTTTTGGCAGTACCAGTGATCAATTCCTGACCTTGCACTAGCCAGGCAGGCATGGTGCCCCTGAGCTACATCCCTGGCCCTTAAAATCTTGATTCTATCTGGAATTTAATTTAGATATGTATGTCCCTAAGAATTCACTTTGCTAGGTCCCAGCTGTTTTCGTTGTCCCCAGTATTCTCTGTGATTTCTTTTTTTTTTTTTTTTTTTGAGACAGGGTCTCGCTTTTGCGGTTCAGGCTGGCCCTGAGCTCAGCCTCCAACTCACATCACAATCCTCCTGCCTCTGCCTCCCGAGTGCTGGGATTACAGGCGTGAGCCACCACGCCCGGCACTGTGGTATGTGGTACTGGTTACCGGGGAATCGAACCCGGGTCCTTGCGCTTGCGAGACAGGCGCCGGAACCACTGAGCTAACTCCCCGGCCCTTCTATTCTCTGTGATTTCTATCTGTTTAATCATGCTTGGATTTCCTGTCATTCTCAGTGAGGTAAGACTTACAGTGAGAATCCACGCCCAAGGCTCAAGCAGAAAGACAAAGGCAGAGGAAGTCGGAAGCCTGGTGCCCTGTCCTTATGTGGGTCCTGTCACATATAAGTGTAATGGGCAGAGGAGCAACACTCGTTAAGGCAGAGGTGCCTTGGGCAGCTTTATGGGCTGCTGGACTGTACCGGGGCCACTTCTACTAAAGATTCATTCCTCTGTGTGTGTGTGTGTGTGTGTGTGTGTGTGTGTGTGTGTGTGTGTGTGTGAGATGTGTTACCAGGGACTGAGTCCAGGACCTTCTCACTGAGCGACATCTCCAGACCTTCCTTTAAAATAATTTTTTGAGACAGACTAGCTAAATTGCTAATTTGCTCAGGCCAAGAGTAAACTTTTGATTCTCCTGACTCAGCCTCCCAGAGTTGTGGGATAATAGGTGTTTGCGACCATTTGTAGAGGGAGGGTCTATTCTCTGTCCCAGTAAGAACCCCACTGGGAATTAAACCTGAACAAATAACCAGATAGGGTGTTCACAAACTACAGAATTTCTCTTAATACAATCAATAGGAAAGAGACACTGAAATAGTTACAAGAGTGATAGATACAAAAATATACACTGATCTGGGGAAGTAGGAAGGGGGAGGAGACATGGGTAAAAGTAATCAACATATAGTATGGAGATATCTACTCCCAGGGAGAATGTAGTCACTGTGCATCCCAAACATAATCAATAAAAGATAAGCCACCACCTGCCTGGCAAGGTCCAGGTCCTGAGTTTGACCCCTGGCACGGAAAATAAAAAACAAAAGCAAGGAAAAATAAACGCACTGCTTTTGGTTTAATGTATCATTCATGTAAGAGAACACATTATACATTAATAATTGTTTTTTTGTTTGTTTGTTTTTGTTTTTTGAGACAGGGTCTCACTTTGTGGTTCAGACTGGCCCTGAGCTCAAACTCTAACTCACATCACAGCAATCCTCCCGCCTCTGCCTCCTGAGTGCTGGGATTACAGGCGTGAGCCACCACGCGCGGCACTGTGGTATGTGGTACTGGTTGCTGTTGGGTGTGAGTCTCCACGTCTAGTATGGTATGTGGTTACCGGGGATTGACCCGGGGTCCTTGCGTTTGCAAGACAGGCACCAGAACCACTGAGCTAACTCCCCGGCCCTTAGTAATTGTGTTTTAAAGAAATAGTCAGTGTCAGCTGGGCATGGTGGTTTACACGTGTAATCCTAGCACTCAGGAAGCAGAAACAGGAGGGTCGCCATAAGTCTAGGCGGACCTCATGGGAGGCAGAGGTGGGAAGATTACTGTGAGTTCAAGGTGTGCCTGGGCTACACAGTAGTTCAGGGCTAGCCTGAACCACAAAAGTGAGACCTTGTCTCAAAAAAAAGAATACAAACTATTGCCTGCAGTGGGGGTACATATCTGTAATACCAACCCTGGAGAGGCTGAGCCAGGAGGATCTCAAACCAAGGCTGGGTAATTTAACAAGACTTTATCTCAATTTTTTTTTTTTTGAGACAGGGTCTCACTTTTATAGTTCTGGCTAGTCCTGAGCTCACTATGTAGCCCATGCAAGCCTCTAACTCACAGCAATCCTCCTGCCTCTGTCTCCCAAATGCTGGGATTTTGGCATGAGCCACCACACTTGGAATTGTGGTGTGAGGTACTGACATGGCGTGAGTCACCATGCCCAGCATTATGGTATGTGGTTACTGGGGATCAAACTCAGGACCTTGCACTTGCCAGGCAGATGCCAGAACGACTGAGCTAAATCCCCCGCACCTTTGTCTCAATATTTAAAAGCAAAAACAAAAACTACCTGGGTATGACACTTGTAATCCTAGCATCAAGAAGCTGAGGCAAGATAATTACTACAAGTTTGAGGCCAGTACTTTGGGCTGTATAGTGAATTTAAGGCCAGTTTTAACTATACAGCAAGACCCTGTTTAAAAAAAAAATGAAGAAAAACCAAAAAGAACTATCATAAAAGGCCAACCCCGGTGCAGTTACAGATGCTTCTAATTTTCTTCTTTACATTATTTTGGTATTTCTTAAATTTTCTGAAATGACATAATGTAATTAGGAAATGAATAAATTTATTTAGGTGAATAAGCAAACTATTTCTATTGTTCTTTAAAAAAACAAATTACATGGTTTGAATGTAAGTGATTGAATCTTTTAAAACAGAAAATACATTTTCATGGTCCTAAGTTATAAAGGTATATAATTCTACATATGGAACAGGCATATGTCCTACCCCATCTAGCCTCACAAGTGTCCCTGAGCTCTCTGTAGAGGCCACCACGATTACTAGATTATGGAGTTACTATTTCCTAAAGTGATCTTCAAAACAGAATAACTTCCCCACACCTAGTGATCTAACAGAAGCCTAACTCATGTTGCTTAAGCAAAACACCATGAACTTGGTTCATGCAGCCAAGAAGCTCAGGGATAGCATCACTGTCAGCCTTCAATGGCCCAGGGCTTCCAATACCCTGCTTAGATGTGTCCCCAGCTCCTTGCTCTGTTCTCCTGGGATGGACCTCCCTTTCGCTTCTCTACAGAAAGTCCTGAAGATGGCCACTGAGGGTTCCAGGCTAGCATTCTAGATAACCCTGGGAATAAAGCAGCAACCTCATTGGACTAATCCAGATCATGTGACCATTTCAGACCCAATTACTGTGCTCACTGTGGTGGACTCTCTGGCCAGCTAGGCCACCCTAAGTTCAGCCTCAAAGCTAAGAGTAAGACAGAGCAAGTTTCTGAAAGGAAAAGTTGGCTTTTTCTTCAAAAAACAGGGATGCAGGGCAGGAGAAAAAGGGAAAAAATGAGAATCAAATCATGTCATATTCTGGTACAAACTCTTAATGTTGAATGTGATTATCATGTGTATTCATAATGTAGCAATAAAGATAATTTAAAAAAAATAAAATAGCCAAACACATGGTAAAAAAAACAGAGAATATATGCTGTAATACCGGTGGCCCCACCCTGCCACAATCTGCTACAGCACTCCATGTACTGCTGTGCTGATAACACTGTAGTCACTGCCACTGTTGCTCGTCCTCTGACGCCCTCCACATACTAACGATGCATCAGTTGTGTAAGAGAACGTGCCTCAGTCTCCTGAGTGCTGGGATTACAGGTGTGCACTATCATGCCCAGCTTTATCCCTACTTTATAGATGAGGAAACAAGAGTTTTAGTGAAAATACTTGTCAAAGTGACTCACAACCAGTTGCAGAAAAAGCCTTCAAAGCCTGGTTTCTGTTTCCTTTCTGATGGCTCAGGAAGCTGCAAATGACTTTGTAAGGTTCCAAAAGAACTCTGAGTTTCTACTCCAAGACCAGGCCTTTCCAAATATTTCCTTTTTTTTGAGACAGGGTCACATTATATAGTCTGGGCTGGCTTTGAACTCACTATCTAGTGTAGCAAGAAATATTTGGAACAATGGGCATGGTAGTCTACACCTACAATCCTAGATACTCAGGAGGCTGAGGCAAGAGGATTGCAAGTTGAAGGCCAATTTAGACAATTTAGGGAAACACTTCCTCAATATAAAAAAAGAAATGAAGATAAATCAGACATGATATCATTACCAGCATTTTTGGAGGCTGAGGCAAGATCAGAAGTTTGAGCCCAGCCTGGGCAATTTAGTGACTTAGCAAGATTCTGGCTCAAAATAAAAAGTTTAAAGAACTGGCAATGAAGCTCAGTGCAAAGGCCCTACTTTCAACCCACAGTAACGCGCGCACACATACATACACACACACACACACACACACACACACACACACACACACACACACACACATTACACTTTTGCAGAACTGATAGTGTAGCTCTGTGGTATAGCACTTGCCTAACATGCATGAGGCCTGGGTTTATTTCCTTGTACTTTAAAAAATAATATGTTAGGGCCGGGGATATAGTTCAGTGGTTCCGGCGCCTGTCTTGCAAGCGCAAGGGCCGAGGTTCAACCACATACAATACTGGGTGTGGAGACTCACCCCAGCAGCAACCAGTACCACATACCACAGTGCAGGGCGTGGTGGCTCTCGCCTATAATCCCAGCACTCGGGAGGCAGAGGCAGGAGTATTGCTGTGATGTGAGCTGGAGGCTGAGCTCAGGGCCAGCCTGAACCACAAAGTGAGACCCTGTCTCAAAAAACCTTAAAAAAAAAAAATAATAATAATATGTTAGGCCGAGGATTTTAGCTCAGTGGTTCTGGCATCTGCCTAGCAAGTGCAAGGTCCTGAATTCAGTCCCAGTAACCACATACACAGTGCCAGGTGTGGTGGTTTACACCTGCAATCCCAGCACTTGGGAGGCAGAGGCAGGATTGCTGTGAGTTCAAGGCTGGCCTAGGCTACATAGTGAGGTCAGGGCCAGCCTGAACTACAAAGTGAAACCCAGTCTCAAAAAACAAAAACAGGGCCAGGGATTTAGCTCAAGTGGTTCTGGGGCCTCCCTTGGAAGTTCAAGGACCCAAGTTGATCCCTGGTGCAGCAAAAAAACCAAAACCAAAAACAAAAGTCTAAACTGTCAGTGTCCATCCATGTCTCCCCACTGCTTTCAGGAGAAAATCTGAATTTCCCTTCAAAGCGCTGGCCAGCAGCGCCCATTGTGTTTTCTACCCACTCTGACTAGATTAAAAGCTCCTCCTGAACAGGATTGCATTTAACTGTTGCATCCCTGGCTCCTGCAACAGACTCAGCAAGGAGAGGGCCTCCTGTTGTGCACACTTGTGTTGGGGGGGGGTTGTTTTGTTTTGTTTTGTTTGTACAGGGGATCAACTGAGGACCTTGTGCTTGTAAAGCAGACACCAAGAACTACTAAGCTAAATCCCCAGCCCTGTGCATACTTTTATTTATTTATTTATTTAATGAATTGATTTTTCTTTTTTTGGAGTCAGGGTCTCGCCTTGTAGTTCAGGCTGGTCCTGAGCTCAGCCTCAAACTCACAGCAATCTTCCTGCCTCTGCCTCCCAAATTACAGGTGTGAGCCACCACTCCTGGCACTGTGGTATGTGCTACTGATTGCTGGTGGGCATGAGTCTCAATGCCCAGTATTGTTATATGTGGTTTCCAGGGATCAAACCTGAGCCCTTGTACTTGCAAGGCAGGCACTGGAACCACTGAGCCAAATCCCGGCCCTTTAATGACTTGATTTTAATGTGCATACTTTTTTTTTTTTTTTTTTAGGTTTTTTGAGACAGGGTCTCGCTTTGTAGTTCAGGCTGGCCCTGAGCTCAGCCTCAAACTCATCACAGCAATCCTGCCTCTGCCTCCCGACTGCTGGGATTACAGGTGTGAGTCACCACGCCCAGCACTGTTGTATGTGGTACTGATTGCTGCTGGGTTTGAGTCTCCACGCCCAGTATGGTATGTGGTTACCGGGGATCGAACCCTGGTCCTTGCGCTTGCAAGACAGGCACCAGAACCACTGAGCCAAATCCCCAGCACCATAATGTGCATTTTTTTTTTTTTTTTTTTTGAGACAGGGTCTCACTTTGTGCTTCAGGCTAGCCCCGAACTCAGCCTCCAACTCACATCACAGCAACCCTCCTACCTCTGCCTCCTGAGTGCTGGGATTACAGGCGTGAGCCACCATGCCTGGCACTGTGGTATGTGGTACTGGTTGCTGCTGGGTGTGAGTCTCCACACCCAGTACTGTATGTGGTTACCGGGGAATCGAACCCAGGCCCTTGCACTTGCAAGACAGGCTCCGGAACCACTGAGCTAATTCCCGGGCCAATGTGCATACTTTTAATAAAGTAAGCACTACATGATGACTTTAGTTTGTGCTTAGTCTTCACCTTTCCTTCCACAGGTTTCTGGAACTTTCTTACAACTCTCCAGCCCCTCAGGCCTGCTCATTCTTGTCCATGCTGTTCTGGAATGTTCTTTTCCTCTTTTCCAACCAACTCCTGCTTATTTTCTGAGTCTTTTCATGTGAGTTCTTCTCCAGAGCCTTCATTGACTTGCTCCTTTATGCCCTTAATACTTAAATACAGTGCTTATTATGTTGTCTTTATTTTATTTTATTTTTGTGGCACGAGGGATCCAACTCGGGACCTTGCCCTAGCTACATCCAGGCCCAGTGCTATCTTTATTTTAATGGCCCCATGACTTCCTAAACGGGAGAGCTTAGGCTCAGATCTACCTCTCTGGGTGGCTGTTCTCAGTTTACACCACCCCTTCCTTAGACCTGTTCTTTCTCCTCTCTGCTCTGGCCCAGAGGACTCACCACTATAGGCTGTGTCACCTAGGAAACCTTGCTTCTCATTTCCTGTGGATTCAACTAGCAGGAGGTCCCAGCAGGGGGCACAGAAAGGAGTTTCCATTCTCTACCTCACTGTCAGGCCGGTTCCTCAGCAGGTGTCCTGAGCACTTCCCTGGCCCCTGTAGCTACAATCATCCCTCGGGGACCTCCGGGATCATTCCAGCGCCCCTGGCAGATGCCAAGGTCCACAGGCACTCAAGTCCCTTATATGCACAGAATTGGCCACATCTTCCTGTGTACTTTAAAACATCTCAAGATTACTTGTAATAAACAGTACAGAGTAAGTGCCATCAAAACAGTTGTGATCGGCCAATTAGGGGCACGGTGGCTTACACCTGTAATCCCACCACTTACAAGGCTGAGGTAGGAGAATCACTACTAGGCTGGGCCACACAGTGAGTTCAAGGAGAGCCTCCCAAGCGCCTCAGATTTTGGCATATACCACCACATGTCCCATGCCCCATGTTCCCATGTCTGGAGGAGTATGAGCTCTTTAGGAAAACAATTCACTGGTGATGGTATTGAAACAGATCTCAGAGAGCTGTGGTGTAGGGTTCAGGGAGTTTTACTCTTAGAGACTCTCTAGTCCCAGGATTCTGGGATTCTCTGACCAGGAGTCAGAGCAGCAGAAAACAGAAATCTCTTGCCTCAGGTTCTGAAGAGTGGACTCAGTATAGCTTGGTCCTGGATTGCTTGTAAATGCCATCCAGGCAGCCAGCCTCATCTACAGAGTACATGGAGCCCAGAAAAAGTGGCCTAGCTCAGGTAAACTGAGACGGGATGGTCCCAGCTCCCCCAGCCTGGTGGTGCTTCTGTATTCTATATTTATCAGCTTTCAGTCACTGTAACGAAACACCTAAGGCAACTGGCTTTTTTGTTTGTTTGTTTGCTTGTTGATACAGGGTCTCACTTTGTAGTTTAGGCTGACCCTGAACTCATTATATAGCCCAGGCTAGCCTCAAACTCTGGGCAATCTTCCTGCCTCTGCCTGCCGAATGTTGGGATTATAGGCGTGAGCCACCACACTCAGGTAACGGAATTGGTTTATAAAAAGAAAAGGTTTACTGTAGTTCACAGTTTTGGAGGGCCTAGTCCAAGAGCAGGCGGATGAGCTACTTGGGCCTCAGAAGGGCAGGATGGTTGGAAAAGGCAAAGACACATGGCAGAGCAACTGGTCACCGCATAGGCAGGAAGCAAAGAGAAAGAAGAAGCGGGGCTCTCACTGCCTCGATCTCAGGACTGAAACTTCCTGAGGGTCCCACCCTAAGCCCAGGCCTTTGCACAGGAACCCCAGTGACAGTCCTTGTACAAACTGCTGGTGCTCCCTAAGAAGGGAACTTGCCTTTCTCACCAATCCGCTGTGTGACTTCCTCTGTGCTTCTCTGGCGTCAGATGCAGATGACAGCAGTGAGCAAGGGCAAGGGGGAAAAGGAAAAGGCTGGAGGTGGGGCCAACCGGATCCTTCCCAGGACAACCAAGGAGAGAAGGTGTGGGAGGATGCAAAACTCAGTCCTCATCATGGAGGGCTGGGGACAGAGCGAGGGGGTGGCCCCAACCAGAGCCAAGGACCTGTGCAAGCTGGGAGAAGAGCTCGAAGTTCCTGAGGTTTCTTGGCTAATCCGTAAAATACCGGAAGCTTAAGATTGGGAGAATTACAGCGTCTGGCTGAATATCCTCGTAGGATGCCTGATGCATCTCTCCCACATCCTGTAGGAGCCTGAGGTACCAGAGGGCTGGGTAGAGTGCTCAGCCACCATGCTTGAGGCAAAAAAAGGGAACAGGATCTGAGTTCTCTGCCTCACCCCACAACATCCCTGGCTCCCTCATCTCTTGATTTGCCATCTTTTTATTTTTAGTCTAGGTTTTTGTTTTGTTTTATTTTGGGTTTTTTTTAGCCAGGGTTTGGTCATGAACTCATGAACCTCTTGCTTCAGCAAACAATTGCTGGGATGACAGGTGCACCACCACGCCCAGTGTTCAACACGCATCCTCTACACCAGGCTTGCCCATCCTCTTCCTGACCCTTCCACAGGTTCCCAGGGACCCAGCCTTCTACCCTGGGCAGCCCTGCAGCCAGCTCCCTGTCAGAAGGTCCTTCACAGGCACCTCCTCTTACAGTTAGGCTCCCAGGCCACTGTGGCCTGGCTCTCTGGCTCAGCTTTCTTTGCACTGTATTCCTGGGGGTTTGTGCTGGCTCTTCCCTCCATCTGATCTTAGCCTGTGCTGAGCCCAGATGGCCCCTCAGAGTCAGACCCTTGTTCCCCAGTGCCCACAAGCGCTGTAGCGACAGGTCTCAGTGGGCACCACGGGGACAGGTGCCCACCAGCTGGTCTGCTCAGAGCTTTGCCCTTGGGGGGAGGGACAGCCACACCCAGAGCTGGTCCAAGCAATGATGCCAAGCCCGGTGGGGTCAGCTGAGGCTTTTGCATCATTGCCCATCTTCTCCCTGTACCCCTTACTGCCAGCAGCACTACCCAGTAAGCTTCTTGCAGCTGACTTTCTGACCCAAGCTGTGCTCCAGGTCCCCGTGTCATTCCCATGTCACCTGTACCTCTTCCCTATACTGTGGTCAGTTTCCCCAGTCACTCTGTCACACCCCCACACACTTATTTCATTTGTTGGTCCTATTTTATTTTATTTACCTTTTGAAACTACCTTTTTTTGGTTGGTTGCTTGTCATACGTAGTCCCTCCTGCTCTGTGGAGGGTAAGTTCCCCAAGAGCTACTGTCCTGTTCTCTGCTACATCCCCAACGCTGCAGACAATGCCTGGAATATAGCTGATGCTCACTAAACGGGAGGACGGTGTAGGAGGGTGAAGAAACGAGGGCTGGACGCCCGTGCTGCTGGCCTCTCCTGTGCCCCCCTCTCTCCCAGCCTGCGGCCCCTCCCCCATGTGACCCGGCTGAGCTGGGGCCTCCTGGGAGAATGGAGCCAGCAGCCGCCTTGGCTGCTTGCCCTGTATTGATCAAAGCTGGGCGGCCTGCTGGCTGAGGTCTGTCCCAGTCCCAGCCCGTGGGGGCGGGGAGCAGAGGGGATTCTGGGGAGGTTTGTCCAGGGCTGCCTGGGGCACAGTCCTGCTGCTGGGGCTCCATCTGCTCTCCGCAGCTCCAGGGAGAGCCAGCTCAGCCCTAGGAGGCGCAAGGGCAAGGATGCAGCTCCAGGCATTGATCGCACGTCATGTCTGTGGAGGCCCCACTGAGCATCGTCCTAGTCGGGGAGTTTTGATACAGGACATGGTGCCCCACTCTGTGCCAGTCGATGTGCAGGATCTGGGGGTGCTATTCACAGTGAGCTGGAGCCCTAGACAGAATCTCATTTCCCAGCTGGTCTTTGCTGTGATCCTGGGGCGCAGGAAAGGGAACTGCTGAGCAGGAACCCTGTGGAAGAAGCCTAGGGATGGGCTGGGCTGGCCCAAGGCCTCGTCTGGGGGTGAACACTACAGACCATTCCTCTGTGGGCTTGAGAGACCGGATCCTTCCTCCCTAGAAGTGACTTGGCTCAGGCCACATGGTTGCTGGCACTTAAGCTGGGTGGAACTCAGCCTCCTACCCTCAGGTTCACCCACATAGATGGACTGGATACCCAGGCATGAGCATCTCCTCCAGGCCAGGTGCTGGTGCTGGAGACAATGGCGGGACGGGGCATCCAGCTGTGGGATGCAGGAGCAAAAGCACAGACACAGGTCCAGCCCTTTCTGGTCTCCAGACCCCAGACCCCTCTCCTTGATGTAGGCCAGGGTCCTGTTGCCATAGAACTTGGTACATCCTGGATCCAGCCACTGTCCTTTTGGAGAGGGAATCAGAGGGCCAGAGGTCACACAGCAAGTCAAGCCCCCCAAGAACCAAGATAGCGGCTTTTGAAATCCTGCCGTGGGAGCTGTTTCTGACTCTAGCTGAGAAGGGACCCTGGGAGTGCTCGGCTCAGCACTTAGACAGCAAACCAGGGCCAGGAAGGCAAGAGACCACCATTCTGTGGTTATCGTGATACTTTGTTCTGTTTAACCCTCACAATCTGGAAATAGACTGGGTAAAAATTATCATGTCTGGTGGTGTAGACCAGTAATCCCAGCACTCTGGGAAGCTGAGGCAGGAGAGCGGCAAAGCCCAGCCTGGAGAATCTAGTGACTTATGAGAGAGACACTGTCTCAAAATTTAAAAAGGGGCCTCGAATGTAGCTCAATCTGAAGGTCCTGGGTTCAATTTACAGTACTGCAAAATATTAACAAAAACAAAAAAACTATAATGCCCATTTGATGGCTGAGGAGGATGAGGCCCAAGGAACAGAGTGGTAGCTGAGGGTGCAATGGGCTCATTTGTTCATTCTTCATGGGTGCCTATGCCCCTGCTGCCAGGAGACCAAGGCGGGAACATGGCAGGGAGCCAGACACCCCCCCTTCCCATTGCTCCAGGGCACCTGGAACGGGCTGCAGCTGCGGGGCCCTGCAGGGGGCGCCAGCGCAGGAGCCCAGGGCTGAGGGGCCACAGCAGGGCCTTCGGGAGTAGTGGATCCTCCAGGGGGGTAGGGGGGAGGGTGGGGGTGTGGTCAGTGGCAGCTCCCGGCTGAGCTCAGCCTCAGGCTTCCCGCCTGCCAACTGAGTGCCTTCCTGAGGATTTAAGACTGTGTCGAGCAGTTGTTTCAAATTTCCGGGCAGGGGGCTGCCAGGGGGGCAGTGGAGGGGTGCTGCAGGCCGTCAGGGGTGTGGGCTGCGATTTACCAGGGCCCTCCGTGGGACGCAGCGCTCCAGGCTGGGGGCTCCCACAATTGCTTCCAGCTGGGCTGTCAGCCAGGCAGAGGGGGGAGTTGGGGGTAGGGAAGGGGGTGGTAGGAAAGGACTACCAGGGCACAAGGCATCTCTTTCAGCCCAGGGTCCCCTCCGCCTCCCTGGGTGGCTGCTCCACCAGGCCTGGTGGGGCATCCTTGAACATAAATATATCTATAAACCGGGAATCCATCCGGCCTGGACGGCTCTGAGCTTTATGGCCTTTATGCACTTAATCTTTCATTTCCTCTCCTGCTTCATCTCCCCGCTCACTTCCCCTCTTTCCCGGGAGGAATTGCTGGGCTCCACTGTGGTCCCCTCCCCCACCCCTTTGTCAGAAGTACCTGTGTGTACAGCTGTCCCAGCGTCCATGGCCTCTGCCTGGCCCCCCATTCCATCTCTGTCCTGCAGTGATAAACACAGCCTGGCAGGGATGCACCCCCTGGCTCCCAGCACCCACAGGTCCAGACATGCGGCCTCCTCCCTCCTTCTCCAGGTCTGCCCTGGCTCTGGTCCAGGTAGCTGCAGAAGAGTTTTCCACCCTTTCCACCCTCAGCTTTCCACCCTGTGCCCAGGCCTTTGCCCAGGCCAGGCCTCTGAGTCCCTTTGGAAGGGCACCCTTCTTTCTCCATTTCTCTAGACTTCACTCTTGAGACACTGACTTCTGGGCCAGGGTGGAGCCTGTCTCCACCGTGACAGTAGCCTTAATTTCTACACAAAGAGGACACATTTGGTCCTATTTTTCTCACGAGTTTGTAGATGGGTGAGGAGATGAGAGAACTCTTGGGTTGCACAGGGTGGCACCAGCCTGAGGGTGGGGAAGCCCCTTCTCTTCCGCCATTTCCAAAGACCCCTTTAGTGGAAACAAGACTTTGGGTTCAAGTCACACTGTCCTCTTTCCTCATGGACCTCTACAACAAGTCTTGGGATCATGACTTGTCTCTGGTGTTCAGGGTCTGGCCAGCATCTAGCTCAGGAAATCTCTCCTGGGAGAGATGCTTCGGCTCACCTTCATCTCTGTTTTGAGAGAACGTCTTGCTATGTTGCTCAAGCTGGTCTCACACTCATGATTCTCCTGCCTCAGCCTCCTGAGTACTGCCATCACAGGTGCCTACCCCCCTTTATGTAACACCAAGGAGAACAAGGCCAGAGGGGCCAGGAGCTCACTCAGAGTGTCGGGGCAGAGCTGGCCCTCAGTCCTTGAAAGCAGGGAGCAAAAGAGCCTCTGGCTGGGAGCTGGGAAGGCGGGTTCTGGTCCCAGAGCAGCCCCAGCCTGCTCTCAGCAAAGCCACAGTCTGCAGTCCCTCGAACCCTCTAGGCCCCTCTCTTCACTCTTGCTGCCTGTGAATTCTGGCCTTGTAAGTTGGACGTCTCTGAAAGTGGGATGTGCTCCTTTAAGGCCCCTCCCTCTCCTGTGCAGAACCTCCCTGGAGATCTGGCCAGCCTGGGAAGGTGGTGGCCAGGCCCAGCTGCAGGACTCAGGCCCAGGTGGCAGGCCCAGTCTTGGACTCAGAGAATGAGACTGCAGGGGACAAAGACTGCCAAATGTCCCTTTGTCCTGGAGAATAGGGATGGGGGTGGGACACGGGTCCAAAGAGGCACAGAGGTCAGATGGGACCTGAGTGGCCTCTGGCCCTCCTAGGCATGAGAGGGCTTGGCTTCTTGGGACCCCAGCTCACCCCTCTATGCATCCCCAGTGAGACTCTGTCCTCACCTCTCTCTGGAGCTGTCCCTGTGCTGTCCTCTCCCAAGTCCTCTGAAAAACCCATGTGGGACCACACGATCTTCATTTTATAGGGACCAGAGGGGACAGTGACAGAGATGAGTGGCTTTTCCAGCCCCTCCATTAAGAAACAGGAGAACAAATGGGATTTAGGGTCAGTCGAGGTCTGTGCTGGTGAACCTATGGCACAGGCACCAGAGGGGAGGCACACAGGTCACCTTTTGTGGGCACAAGAACCAGGTCACCCCAGCATCACCCTAGCAGCCTCAGATAACAACACACATAGGGGCTGTGATAAACTTTGCAATAAAGAAGTGAGTTTGGGGTTGCGGTTTGGGTCCTGGTCTCTGAAACACTCGCCATCCCTGATCTCTAGGTCTAAAGCCAGGCACTTCTCACCTTGCCTTGTGGCCAAAGTCCCTCTGTGCCTCAGAGAGTGAAGTAACTTCTCTCCAGTTTTCTGTGTGTGGAGACAGGGTCTGGCCAGCCCGGCTCTCCTGCCTGTGTGACTGCCATTAAGCTCTAGGTGCCTGAGTGACTTTCTCTAGGACTCTGGCCTCAGGACCATGGAGATCCTGGTTGCCCAGTCAGTTAAGCTCTTGGACCCGCCTTGGAGCCCTGCAGTGAGGGGGGAGCAGGAAGGCTGGCTCCCTATCAATGGTGGGGCTTCCGTTTCCTCCTCTGTGAGATAGGTTCTCCATATGGGGTGGCTGGCCAGACTCCCTAGAAGGATGGAGATAAAGGTAGCCAGGACCAGGTGCTCAGCAAGGGCAAATTCCCTCCTTCCCCCTTCCCCACCCTTCCTCTCAGCCTCTTTTGCCTTGAGGTCAGGCAGGCCCCAGCCCTGGGCTGACAGGAAGCCAGTTCAGCAGGCTGAGGGAGCCAGGCAAAGGGGGGCTGGAGGAAGGAGGACAGCTATCTTAAGATGCCTGTTCGAGGCTGGAATGTGGCTGGGGTAGAGTGCTGGCTTGGCCTGTGTGGGCCCCTCGATTCTTGTTCCTAGCTCTGAAAAAAATATTTAGAGGCAAAAACTCATTCCTGAGAGTACATGCCAGACTCTTTCCAGAATTCTGGACTGTCTGGTGTGCATACTGCTCCCCAGGCCTGCACTGTGCAGACAAGGATGCTAATAGGCCCGAGAGGCTGACAGGACCCCAGACACCCAGCACACGGGTGCCTGTTGGCCCTAAGGGGCAAGGACTGGTTGGGAGCTTGTTCTGAGTGCACACCTTCCTGTCCCTCAAGCTGCATAATCATTTATGGTGGCCTGGGGAGTCTGGTGGGTCTAACACCTCAGTGTTTCCTGCGTCTGCCCAAATGTACCCTACCCTCCACAGAGGCTGAAAATCGAGACCCTGCCAAAAAAAAAAAAAAAAGGTATTTTATATTTACCTTAGTCTGTCTCTCTGTCAGCTAGATTGACTCCTGGGTCTTTCACGGGAGATCCTCAAGCCCTTTACAAATAAATAGATAAATAAAGAAATTGAAGATTAGATTTAGTCTTGCTTGAACACTCCTGCTGGCTTTCCCCTCCTCCTTCTGGCCCTCTGGGCTCTCACTGCCTGAGCCCCTGAGGGTGGGGAAGCCTTCCTGTAGTGCAAAGGGCAGGAAGTAGCCTGTGTTCTTTGAGCGCCCCTGCGTGCCCACCAGCACCCCTCCCTCTGTCGTCCAACTTTCCCACAGCCTGACCTGGGAGCCATAGGACCCCTGTTTTTACAGAACCTGGAAGAGGAGAGAATCCAAGTTGAACTCTCCATTGTTTCCAAGGAATGCTCTGCCTAGCACCTGCAGGGTTAGCAGACAGGGTCTGGCTGCCATGGGTGCTCATCTGCAGGGAGGGCCTGGAAGACTGGCACAGAGGGCTCTAGGTTGGGGGTAGACAGACTGAGGTCCAGAAAGGCAGTGAGCACATCTGGGCACTCACAGCAAGGTATGCCAGATCCACGAAGGGTACAAGGGGCAGGAGACCCATGATAAGCAGAAGGCTTGGGAATCTAAGGAGAGGGGGTGGGAGCCTCCAGTTACAGAGCCTGGGCTGTGGTGAAGGCTTCCTGCAAGAGAGCCCTGCAGGGCTGGGGATATAGCTCAGTGGTTCTGGCGCTTGTCTTGCAAGCGCAAGGGCCCGGGTTCGTTCCTCGGTAACCACATACCATACTGGGTATGGAGACTCACGCCCAGCAGCAATCAGTACCACATACCACAGTGCCAGGCATGGTGGCTCATGCCTGTAATCCCAGCACTCGGGAGGCAGAGGCAGGAGGATTGCTGTGATGTGAGTTGGAGGTTGAGCTCAGGGCCAGCCTGAACCACAAAGCGAGACCCTGTCTCAAAAAACCTTAAAAAAAAGAGAGGGCCCTGCAGAGAACTGACAGGTAGCCAGAAACAGGCAGAAAAGAATGGAGGGAAGGATGCTCCAACCTGGGAGACGTCTGTCCTCTGTCCTCCACTGGAGGGGCTGTGGTGAGAAGATGAGAGGCTTATGGCTGCCAAGGAAAACGCAAGACACTCAGGTAACTTAAATTTCAGGTAGATAACAACAACAACAACAAAAATACATGTTTAACCTTTTGTTTTTCTCTGTGACACCTCTTAGGGATGTAGCCCATGCAGTGTTTGGAATACATTTATACCACAACCAACATTATTCATGGTTTATTTAAGATTCAATTTAAATGATTTGAAATGTAATTCTGGCTCTGCTTCTTACCAGCGAGGTGATCCTTGGGCTAGTCACCTCCACTTTCTGAGCCCCAAGTGCTCGTGGAAGGGGCAGCAAGGAGGCTGGCTGGGCAAGAAGAGAGGGGCCAGGCAGGGTGGTGGCCAGAGGGCATATCCGAGAGGCATTCGGAGACTGAGTGTGGGGGCAAGGCCAACAGCTGGAGTGCACAGCCTCCAAGCAGAGTAGGGCAGCACTCCTGGGAGGAGGTGGAGGAGGCCTGAGCATGGGCATGTAGCTCTCGGTGGCCAAGGCTGAGGGCCCTCCTAGTGGATCCCTTCAGTCACAGTTGGGGACAGGGTTATCAGCACAGCAGCCTCATCTCCTCCCAGAGCTCCTGTCCAATGCCCCTGTTTTAACTGCGGGGCTTAGAGAGGAGCTTGGGGGACAGGCCCTACACAGTTCAGGTGGTACCACTCCAGGTCTGCCTCTGCCCGCCTCTCAGGTCCTCCCTTCTGACTCCTGGAATTCGACTTTATCTCCCTAAAGGTCACCTTGCCCAGGGCCCAGCCCAGGGGATGAACATTCCTCACATTCCATGGTCCTCCCAGGAGATGGCAGGCCCAGGTTCACAGCTGTCCTCAGCGCCCCTCAGTAGGGACTTTCTAGAGGCCTGTGATGAGTTCTGGGGTATGAGTAGAGCCCTGAGTTTAAATGGGTGATCCTTGGGTACAAAGCTGTCACCTGGCAGGCTGTCAGGTACCACATGCTGTGTCTTTAGAGCACCTTGGCCTTCAGGGGATGCTCTATGTTAGCTCCTCCTGTGCCTCCCCTCCCCCACAGCTGAGGTCTCCTTTGTTTTTTGTTTGTTTGTTTGTTTGTTTGTTTTAGAGGCAGGGTCTCACTTTGTGTAGTTCAGGCTAGTCCTGAGCTCAGCCTCAAACTCACAGCAGTCCTCCAGCCTCGGCCTCTCGAGTGCTGGGATTATAAGCATGAGCCTCTACGCCCAGCACTGTGGTATGTGGTACTGATTGCTGATAGGTGTGAGTCACTACGCCCGGCACTGTTGTATGTAGTTACCAGAGATTGAACCTGGGCCCTTGAGCTTGCAAGACAGGCACCAGAACCACTGAGCTAAATCCCCTGCCCAGTTTTCTCATTTTTAAAAGAATAATAATAGTACCTCCCAAGACAGATGCAGGACTGGTTACAAATGGTTTGATGGCCACGAGGTAGCTGAGTGAGATGCTTCAGAAATCCTCCCTCCTAAAGCCAGAGGCAAAGCCTGGGTGAACTCAGCTGGTCAGGAAGCAGGTGGGTGGACAGATGGTGATGTGGCAGCTGGGGACCAGGCCAGAGTCTTGGTGGCAACAGAGGCAGGGGAGCCCAAAGCCTTGGCTGCTGGCCCTGTGCTCGGAACATTATTAAACAGAGTCCCCAATGTTATTCTGCAACCTCACCCCTCCTTCAGGGACACGGGGTGGAGACTGTTCTAGAACATACCATGGCCTTGGACTTCCCCACCTCAGGGCCCTGAGCCTTACTCCCAGGACCCAATCTGTTCTCCCAGCAGACTATGCTGCAGGCGCCAACAACCCCCAAGGGCAGGAGTTGGACAAGAGAGCTGCTGGGGGCTGGGAGATGTGCCTGGGAGCTTGGCTGTGGGCAGGGCCCACATTGTGCCTATTTATGAGACCCTGGCAGTAAGGGACAGTGTAGGCAGCAAGAGGAGAGGAGCCTTGTAGGAAGCCTTGCCTTTGGCTGCCGGCTGGGTGGCTGCCTGGCAGAGGGGCTCTGCTTGAGGAATGGTGGCCCCACAGGGAGGCGCTGGCCCCAGTAGGCCGGCTCCTGGAGTCATATAATGGCTCCTGGGGAGCATTCTGGGATGTATGCACTGACAGAAAGGCCTTCTTTGCCCTAGAACCCATGCTGGGAGCTTCATGTTCCAGAACCTGTTTATGTCTTACAGTAACATTTCAGGTGGATAATAAGGAGGAAGTGGGTTTGGTGGGAAGACTTGCTTATGACCGCTCGGCTGGTCAGTGACAGGCCAGGACCAGTTGGCATAGCAGATTGTCTCTGTGTCCTGCTGCTCCTCCTTTACCTTTGGAGGTAAAGCCCCTCAGACTCAGAATAGCACATGAAAGGCCAGGTTTTGTGGCACATGTCTATAATCCCAGGAATAGGGAAGCTGAGGCAGGAGGATTGTCATGAGTTCTAGGCATGCCTGGGCTGCACAGTGAGACCCTGTCTCAAATAACCAAAAATAAACAGACAGACACAACAAAATTAGCACATGGAGACTATATGCTGCGATTTTTGGATCCATTCTCCTCTTCCTTTTCCTCATTTCCTTCCTTCATCATGATGGGGATAGACCCAGAGCCCTGCAGGTCCTAGGCAATGGGTTACCGCTGAGCTACATCCCTATTTGGCCCCTAGAAAAAAAAGATCACAGGGATAATTGGTGCTTTTCTCTGTGGAGGGAGACAGTGGCCTGGCAAGACCTGAGGCCCCCTGGTCACTCTGGGGCAGCTGGCTCTCAAGCCCCAGAATGCTTGTCACCATGCAGGCCCTACTGCCCACACCAAGCTGGTCAGGCCAGACCTCCTGACTCCACACTAGAGCACTTCCGCTGGACAGTGCCTTCCGCCAGGCTTCGCCACACAGACACATCTCATCCCATAGCTAGCTCTCTAACCTCCTGGAGAGAATCCAAGTACCCAAGGATCTGTGTCTAGGCCACAGGTCGCCATCTTGCTGCATCTCCTTCCTCAGCATCCTGATTCTGTCCCCTCTTCCAGTGACTTGTCAGTCCTTATCCTGACCCAACAGGATCACGGCCACTCCAAGCCACTCCACGCAGGGCAGCCCGAGACTGCCAGCAAAAGAGAGGAGAGTGTGACCCTTCTGTCCAAAACTCTTCAGTGAAGCCAAGCTCCTCTGCACCTTCCTGCTACACTGAGTGCATTTGGCAGTGCCCACCCACGTGCTCTGACATCCTAGTCGTCACCTCCATGCCCTTGCTCAGTCACTCAGTGTGGGCTTGAACTCGAGATCCTCCTGTCTGGTCAAGTGCTGGGATTACAAGGGTGCACCACCAGGCTGGGCGGAGGCTGCACACTTTTCTTTATTTCATTTGCTCCACAGGATCAGTACAGAAGGCGAGCTCTATGTTCGCTTCCATTTTTCAGATGGGTAACAGGTTACACAAATGAAGTACAAAGGGTCACCCTTGTGGAGTCCTGGGACCCAGATCAGCACACTCCCTAATGCTGAGATGTTGCCCCTGGCCACACTGGGCAGACTTTAGAGGCCTCTACGTCCAACCCTGACACCTCCAGGGTCAGCGAGGGCTTCTGAATCACCTCGTGAAGCCAGCAACCTGAGGACATCTGCCTGCCCGCCCTGGTCCAAGGCTGCTGTAGCGAGGCTGCAAGGGCCCCTGTGAGAGGCCCAGCTGGGCGGGCCGGGGCCAGACGGTCTCGCCTCTGCAGGGAGGCCGGGGCGCTGGTTGTCATGGGGACCAGGGGCGGCGGCCCCACCCGCTGGGGCGGGGGAGCAGGTGGCGGGATGGCTGGGGGAGGGGCCAGAAGAGGCCCACAGGCGGTCGAGCCCCACCCTTGCTTCCTCTGCGACCCTGGCCCCAGGCTTCAGTCCCAGCTGGACTCTGGCTTCCTAAGCAACTTGGTCAATTCTCACCACTTCCACCTTCCTTCCCGGCCTCAGTTTCCCCAACTGTGGTTGACTGAGGTTTCCTTTGACACTTCCAACGCAAACTACATTTTGTAGTTCCGAGATAGGGCTGGGAGGTCAGAAAGCTAAAACACTATCATCTTCCTGGAAGGAGGCACCTCATCGAAAGAGGCTCAAACACCCAGAACCTGCAATGTCCTCTAAAAGAGCTCTCCATCTAGCTTCTGGAGACAGATGGGCAGCAACAGCCCAGAGGGGGTGACGGACCTGTCCAGGGTCACATAGCAAAGTGGAGGTGGAAGCAAGGTGAGCCCTGCCCTTAGCCTTCCAGAGCTCCACCCAGTTGGGGTGTGGGGACTAGAAACAGACATGCTTTCTCTGACTTGAGGTGCCAGAGGACTGCCTGGGGGGCACAGTCCTGCCTGGCACTCAGCTCTGAGCTCTGGCAGTCTGGACAGAGGCATGAGGATACAGCCTCCCTGCCTCCTGCCTTGTGTTTGGAGAGGGATGCCCACCAGGCCATCTTGCCCCCCAGGCCTGGAGCTGCAAGCCTCTGCCAGGCTGCAGGGGCACAGGGGACTCTCCTCAGGAATAAAGCCCTCTGCTCTCTATGCCAACCCAGCTAGGAGGCTGGTGCCCAGCCCAGCTTCCTAGGGGCTGTAGGAAGTCCTGGCCTGGGTAGAGATAGAGCACCAGGACAAGGTAGGTCTGCGCCTTTAAGGTACATCTTGCTGCTGGAGTGACATGAGTGCCAGCGTGCGCGCGCGCGCACACACACACACACACACACACACACACACACCCCACAGTCTCTCTTGCACAGTCATGAAGCCACACACATTCTCCCAGGCTCTGTTCTCTCTCCCTCTCTCCTTCCCTCCCTCTCTCTCTCTGTTCCCCCTTCTTCCCTCCCTCTCCACACACTGCACACACACACTGTACACACACATACACACACTCCCAGTCCCTGTTCTCTCCCTCTCCTGCACACATACACACACACACACACACACATGCACACGCACACGCCGAGGCGCACACTCAGCCACACACCCAGAGGCACCCACCCTCTCCTCTCCCAGGTCTCCTCGGAGACAGGAGCAAAAGGAGGAAGGAAGGCAGGGCAAGGAGCTCTGACCTAGAAAATGGGCCCTGCCTCCTCAGTCCTCGGCCCAGAAGGAGGCCTGTTTCTCTGGGTCAAGGCTGCAGGAGGAGTGGGAGCTGGGGGAGGGGTTAGGCTGGGAGAGGGGGGAGGGGCCGCTTGGCCAGGGGCCCAGGCTGTTGGACACAAACCCAAGAATCAGGGGCCTCCCCCTTCCTCCCCTGCGCAGAAAGGTGGGGCTCACTTCTAGCACAAAGGAAGCAGGCTTAGGGACAAGAGTCATGGTAATTGGATGGCTAAGCCATAGAGGGATGGGCCAGTGACCTTTTGACTTAGGACAAAGGGGTCCGTGACCCTCCTCAGGTCATTTTACACCTTTAGTTGAATCCCAGGCTAGAATACTAGAATTATATTTTTTCCCCCTCCTGGGACTGGAGATTGAACCCACAGCCTCTGTGTACGTGTGTGTGTGTGTGTGTGTGTGTGTCCTTGGGACTGAACTCCAGGGCTATATTCCCATACTGAGTGAGATCTCTAGTCCTATTTTATTTTTTATTTTTGAGACAGGGTCTTGCCAAATTGCCTGGGGATGGGCTCAGACTCACAGTCTTCCTGCCCCAGCCTTCCAGAGTATAGGGATTACATATCCATATGGAATCAACTTGGCTGGAACCAGTGCTACCTCAGTGCCAGGCAAGCTCGCTCCCATTAAGCTGTACTCCAAACCCTGAAGACTAGAATTCTTCCCAAAGCTCTGAGATAAGTCTTTTCTTTTTCTTAAAATTCTTGTTGGAGGGCTGGGGATTTGGCTTAGTGGTTCTGGCTCCTGCCTCACCAGTGCGAGGTCATGAGTTCGATCCCTGATACTAACAAAATAAATAAAAATAAAATGTTTCTTAGCGCAGTTCTGTGTCTTCCCCCTAAATCTCAGTCTAACTCCTGGTTATACTTCTAAGCCCAAGTCCACCAGGGTGTGGTGGCACATACCCTGTCTCAAAATAAAAACCACAAAGGCCGGCGATGTGGCTCAGTGGTAGAGTGCCTCTGGGTTTGATCCCCAGCACCTTCAGAAACAAAATAAAATAAGTCAGCTCAAGAGTACCCAAAAGTACTCAAAAGTATCTCAAATCTAACACTTTCCTAGCCTCCATCCCTCGGGCAGAATGGGCCCTAGCCATTTCCCATAGGCTCCCGGGTCTCCTGAACGTTGTGTAGCTGGGAAACTTGTATCATTTCATAAGCACATGTGTGTCTGGCTGGTTCATCACACCCGACCTGTCTCTGTGGTGGGGACTGGGGAGAACTCTGATTCAGCGAAGGCAACCTGGTTTTATAGCTAAAGACAGTTTGAACTTAGCCACTGGCCCTTCCCTCATCTCTCAATCTTCATACTCCCCTTCTCCAAAAGGAGGCGGCCAGAAGAGTTTCTGGAGGGATCGGAACTCCCATCCCCGCCCTGTATGGTAAGATAGATCAGCAAAGCAGCCTTACTGAGCACTTCCGGTGTCAGTCCTGTGCTGGATTCTGGGATATAGAATTGAGAAAGGAAGACACTGTCTCCAGTCCTGAGGGCCTCAGGCACACAACAGGCCATGGTGGAGCTGGGAGGCAGTGACCCAGACCGGAAGTGGGGGAGCGGGGAGCGGGGGTGGGGTGGGGTGGGGGTGGGGCTGGGACTGGGGCTGGTGGTGGGTGGTGGTGGTGGTGGTGGTGCTGGACTGTGGGGAGTCTGAGGCAGATGGAAGGATGAAGGCAACTTGGGAGGACACCCAAGGACCTGGGGTTCCCACAAGGTTTAGGAAGGGACCTCCCCAGCCCTGTTGTCCAAGCGACTGTTCAACGACCTCCTGTCAGCTGCTCTGCGTCAGTACTGACAGTGAGTCCCAGCCTTCCAGAAACAGAAAAACTGGGGGTGGAAGAGCTGGGGTGTAGCTCTGTGGCAGAGTACCTGCCTGGCATGGGTGGAGACTGACCATGGCCCAGGGCCAGCAACCTGTCCAATGGGGTTCTTTCCTTATCTACCCTCTGCATAAGGCATGCCCTAGAGTTTTAGCTTCATTTCCTCTCCTTCTCCTACAGTTCTCCTCCTGACAATAATGAAGATTGATTCTAGGGGTGCTCCACCATTGAGCTATCCCACCAGGCCTTTTTATTTTTATTTTGAGACACGGTCCCACTTAGTCTCTAAATTGTCCTGGCTGGATTCCAACTTTGTGATCCTCCTGCCTCAGCCTCCCAGAGTGCTGAGATTACAGGAATTCCATTTTTGTATGTCACATTCTTCAACTCTTGGACCACCTCCCCCCAGCCTGCTGCACATGTCTGCCTGGCACTTGGGAAGACTGTCTGGGTCCCAGCCCTCTGGCTCAGAGAGAGGAGGAGTCACTTCTCAGGTCATTCAGCTAAGAAATGACCACCTGAGGAGTACAGGATTTCTCACCCAAGGTGGGACTGCTTGAAGAAACAGCAGAGGGACCTGGCGGTGGACAGCCAGTCCTGGACCTGTGTCCCAGGGGCCCAGCTCTGCCTCACTCCCCAGATGTCGAGGGCAAGTCCCGCATGGCCAAGTGGCAGACCTCTCTCCTGTCCAGCTATTTGGGCTGTTCTCCAGGGTTTTTCACTCATGGCCCCATTCTCTTGGGCTGTGCTTGTGACCTGTGAGGCACGAATCTTCAGGGCTTCCATATGGCGGGCAGGCCAGAATCCTGACTCCCTGGCAGGACACCCAGGCCACCACCTCAGCCCCTAACCCTCCTCGGCACAGTCTGGCCCCTGCTTACTCTCCAGCCCTCTTGCTTGCTGCCCACCAAGCACGGGGCCTGGCAGTGGCATGACCTCAGTATTTGCTGGACAGATGGTCAATGATTCTTTGCTACACGCAGCGCCACTCCCCCCTTGCCCTGTCTCCTAACTTCTGTTCATTTCTCAACATTAGATGCCCCCTTTTTGAGAGGCTTCCCTGGAATCCCCAGGAGTGAGTGATCTGTGCATCCCATGGCATACGTGCTGAGGGCTTTCTGGTGCCTGGTACAGGGCCCTTCCCTGGTACCTAGCGCTGTGCTGCTGTCCTGGTGACCTGTCCTCCTGAGTATAGCAGCTGTGTGCACACCGAGGGCTCCTGGCTGCCACCACCAAGGTGCACCGTGGGCTGCACTGTGGACCACCCCAGGGCTGGACTTCAGGGGACATGTGCACATGGGCAGAAGCGTGCTGCTCTCCGTTCCTGGGTCCCAGGGCGCCTCCCTGAGGCCTGGCACCTGACCACCCCAGCAGGACACATTGTTGGTGACCAGGACCTGGACTCCGACCTGAGCCTTCGGACTCAGCAGTCTCTCCAGCAGCCCCTCAGCCCTAGGGGAGCCTCCTCCCCAGGCTGGATTCCAGGAGGCTCCACACACCCCCATCCCCCCCAGCACTGGCCTGGCTTCCTGGAATTTGTCCTCCTAATTGAAACCAAACACCGGGGCTCCTCAAGGGCTGTGCCCCAGAGGCCCCCGTGGGTTTCTCTTTTCCTCTGCCTCCCTTCCCTGGCTGGGGGGGGGGGGGGCGGGCTGGTGCTCAGCCCGAGGAAGGGGAGCACTTCCCCTGCACTGGGTGTGGGGTAAGGAACCTCTTAGTGGTGGCTGCTGCTGCTGCTGCTGCCATGCAAGCCCCTCTGTTGTTTCCTGGGCTGGAGGGGCGTAGGAGGAGGGGAAGGCAGCGAGGGAGGGAGGGAGGGAAGGAGTCCGTCCTGGGAAAACCCTGTCTCAGGCTGAAGGCCGGGGCTGGGACAGATCTCCATACAAACTTACTGTGTGAACTCGGGTAAGTCACTCCTCTTAGCTTCAAGTCTTTCGTGACACAACCATGGGGATCTATGGAAATTTTTGCTTAGGATAATGGAGAAGTCAAAACTAGATAACCCATATACGTACCACATGGCCTGTGGCTGGTGCTCCGTGAATGGAACTGGGCACCATTACTAGTACTGGCAGTAAAATGGGTCTGCAGAGTTAGGGGAAAGCAAGCTTGAAACATGGGCATTGTAGAAGGATGTAATTAGAGAGGTTGCTGAGGGTCACTAAGTGTTTGTTGAAAGAAGACATTCCCTCCACTCTCGACAAACAGTGACTGAGTGAGCCCTGTGTACCCAGCCCTGGGCCACAGCCCTGGGGAAGCCAACCCCGGCCCGCAGGCCTGGGAGAGTGCCCCTCCAAGGCATGACCCAAGGGAGCCAGGGCTGGGGGCCCCTACAAGGGACCAGTTCCAGCTGGGTGGGGCGCTCACACACTCTGCATGGTGGACTTATTCCAACCAACCATCCCCATCTCTGCCAGAGATGTCAGCTGTGCTGGGATGCCTGGCTGGCCCGGGCTCCTCCACGCCTGCAGGGTGCTATTTCCCCACATTGTCACTGTGACTTCTGGACTGACCCACAGACATAAATGTAAGTCATGAAATGTGTACCGCATCAGTCATTTTGAATTCTCTAGTAGCCACATTTTAAAAAGAAAAACACCACTCTGGTCTTGGTGGCAGAAGCCAGAAGGGAGTGTCACTGTTTGGAACTTGTGGTAATAAGTGGCATATACTATGCTGTCACTGCGGCTCGAAGCCTCCCACTGCAAAAGCAGGCACACCCGCGCCAGGACCGGATGTGGAAGGTACGGAAATGTATCTCATTAGCCTTATATGTCCAACATATCAAAAAATATTAACAAATGACTTCTTGTGATCAAACCCAACGGTGGTCCATCCTCAGCCCTCTATATTTTTTGAGATAAGGACTCCCTTGGTTGTTCAGCCTGACCTTGAACTCACCATGTAGCCCAGGCTGGCCTCAGACTTGCCACAATCTTCCTGCCTCAGCTTCCCAAATGCTTCGATTAAAATGCACACTGCCACACCTAGAACAGCTTTGTTTATTTTGAGACAGGCTCTCTCTAAGTTGCCCAGGCTGGCCTTAAACTTTCTACCCTCCCAGCTCAGTCTCTCAAGTAGTTGGGGTTACACACATGCACACGTGTGCCACTGTGCCCCTTAGCCTCTCGGTAGTGAGTCTCTGATCTGAGTGTTGTTTACTCTTGCAGAAAGCCTGCATTGTGCTGGCCACACTTGACGGGCTCATTAGCCCTGCGTGGTGGGCTGCCGTGCAGGGCAGTGGAGCTCCAGAGCGCGGGCTCTCTGACAGGACTGGGCACTGTCACTCCTCTCCTTCTTAATGGGCAGGGGCTCAGCATAGATCTAGACCCAGAGGCAGTGTGAACAAACAAGCACACCAAGGACAGGCGCCCTTGCTGTGTGTAGGGTGTAGAGTGAGCTCTAGGAAGGCCTGGCTGGATCCTGTGCTCAGCGATTTAGACTTGGCTCCTAGGGCAGGGTGGTGATATATTCAGGTTAAGGGTTCCGAAGAGCCATGGCAGGCTGCATGGAGGATAATTTGGAAGGGACCGGCCAGGCAGCAGGGACACTGGCCAGACAGAGATGTAACCATGTTGGTGAGAGGTGATAACGACACTGGGGATGAAGCGGGACTATGCAGGGAAAGTACAAGCCCGCAGGTGGAGGAGGAAGCGAGGAGCGAAGCCCAAGCTTTTAGCCCTGACCCAGTGACCTGAGTCAGGGCACCGGAGGAAGAACGGGTTTGGGACTGTTGAGAATATCTAGTTCAATCTAGCTGGGTGTGGTGGTGTATGTTTATCATTTCAGGACTCCAGAGGCTGAGGCAGGAGGATCACCACAGGTTCGAGGCCCGTCTGGACCACCTGTGTAGTGAGACCCTGACTCAAAATAACCAAAAGAAAAAGAGTTCTATCTTGGTACATGCTGATTTTAAAATGGTGGGCATGATATTCTGGGGTAGAGTTCCCAGATGGTAATAAGTTCCCTCTCATCTGTGGCATTCAGACAAGAACTCAGTAAGAACTATTCTGGATTTTTTTTTTTTCTTTTTTAGCAATACTGGGGATTGAACCAGGCCCTTATGCTTCTAAGGCAGGTGTCACTTGAGCTAAGTCTCCAGCCCCTTATCCTAAATATTGAGGAAGGACTATTTGCACCCCAGGTGAGCTGGGCCTGGTGACCTCTCAGCCTGGACAGTTCTTGTGGGTTTTTATGTGGGTATGCAGAGACATGATCCATGAAAGTTGGGGGCACACCTGCAACCTGGGAACCTTCGGGATCCAGAGGTGTTTTAGTCTTTGGGGTCTTGGCCCACAACTGGGACTAAGGGCAGCATACAGGCACTGTGGCTAGGTGGGGGCTGAGCTTTCACCTCAACAAAGGGAACAAATAGGGGAGAAGAGTCCTGAGGTTTGCTGGACCTGTATCAAGGACCCTTGTTCTTCAGCTAGCTTCCCTGCTCCAGCCCAGTTTGACTCTATAGTCCCTGGCCCTCCCCGGCCCAAGAGATGTTCTGTAACACACTGTGTAAGGGATCCTGGTTCTTTTTAATTAGGAGGCTACAAAGAGAGAAGTCAGACAGCCGCCCCCACCCACGGATGGGAGGCTAAGTGCTCGCCAATTACACGGCAGATGCCAGGGCTCCGGCAACAAGACCTGGCTTGATAGCTTTGTGGTAGCAACAGCCAGCACAATTTTATTTTTATGTTTTAACTCCTCAGTGATATATAGACCTCTCACAGGCAGGAGAAATGGTATCCAGATCTTCTCTCTTTAAAAAAAAAAGTTTTTTTTGAACTTGCGCAACACTCAGTTTAATTAACCCTTTTGTCAGGAAGCTTGGTCTGCCCCAGGCAGGTCTGGTGCAAAACACATGAGACAGCATGCCAGCTCTGCCACCGTCTTGCTGTGGAACCCAGGCTGGCCGACCCTTCTGCCGCCTTGCCTCTAGACCCTCATTGGGCAATTTCAGGGCCTCCTTTGGGGTATGTTTTGTTTGTTTGAGGAAGTCAATGTGGGCTGCACAGCTAATGGTAGAGCGCTTGTCTAGCATATTTGAAGTCCTGGGTTCAAACCCTAACACCAAAAAACAAAGTTCAGCCTAAGAGGCTGTTCTAGAGAATTTCTGTGTCTCTCCTTGGCATCCTCCGAGTCCCTATTTTCATGCAGATTTGTGACTCAGAACTGGAGCCAGAATGTTTTGAATCAAAACTCACCTCTGATCCCAGTACTCCCTTGTCCCTGTCCCAGAGTAAAGGGATCCAGGCGCCCCACCCATCCCAGCCCTACACCTACCCACTGTCTTCTCTTCAGCTACAGCGACTACCCAACGTCCCTGGCATTTAGGCCCCTCTTTTTGGAGTCTCTTAGTTTGTTGCTGCTTGGTTGTGCTGTGACAACCTCAGGGCCCTCTCTATGTCTGAGGGATAAACCCCACGCTCCTCCAGGGCCTCAGCGTGGTACCCTGGGCCTTGGACTCCGCGCTGGTCATGTTTGCGCCATTCCCCCAGCCTTTTCTGTTTTCCATATCCATTCATTCACCGTGCAAATATTTGTTGAGCCCTTACTTTGTGCCAGGAATGGTGTCAGCGCTCAAGAAAACAGTTGATGCCCAAATGCTCAGAAACTAAGTGTGTTTTGAGAGCCCGAGGTCCAGGGGCTCTGAGGAGGGGCACGGAACTGAGGCAGGGACTGGGCTGCCGCCAACTCCCATCTCGCTGGTTTCCTGTTTACTGTAACAGCTGCCCATCCCGCCTAGCCTAGAGCAGATGCCCCAGCCAACCTCGATGTGTTTTCAGACCAGCCGCTCAATCACAAACGTGAAGCAGGCAACCTGAAATCTGCCTTCAGCTGCCGGGAGAACCTGCAAGGAACCCCAGTAATCCCTCCGTGCCCCCTCATGCACTCCCCAACTTCTGCTTTCTCCTCCCTAGGACATATGGCCCCTTGAAGTTTTTGTTTGCTGGAAGGGGGGGGGGGGAAATACCCAGCCACAGTGTGGAGGGATTTTCCTTTTTATTTTTTATTAAGCGTCAAGAGACTTAGCAATCTGCTTGCAGATACTGTACGTGCATAATTAATAAAATCTCATTATTTATTTATAAAGAGACACACGAGGAACTGGAGAATTAGGGCTATCCCCATTATATAGGATGGGCGGGTGTGTGTGTGTGTGTGTGTCTGTGTGTGTGTGTGAGAGAGAAAGCGCCGGAATATTGTACTTTTTGGTTGGATCCATCCAGAGAAGTGAAGCTCTTACTACGCAATGAATAAAAAGGCTTGTGCTCCTCATCGGAGTAGCTCTGTGCCCAGGAACCATCACGAAGCAGAAACCTGGCTCAGAAGCGTCCAAAAGGCAAGGGACCGAGTCCGCACTAGCAGCACCCAGCACGGTGGCTCTGGGGAGGTGGCAGGAGGAGGCAGCGGGGGCCATCGCGCCCGATCAGGCCGCGGAGGCAGAGGCTCCGTAGTCTCCTGGGCGGGAACCTGGGGCACTGGTTGCAGGCAGGTGGTGGGACAAAGCAGTTATCTGACCCAGGGGCCCCTGGTTTCTCTGCCTGGTCACAAGGCAGGTCCCTAACTTGGTGCTGTGTTCAAGTGACAGTTTTGCCCTTGGACCTCCGCTGGACGGATACCGGGGCAAGATCACTGCTATCAGTACCCCAACTTCTTACTAACAGCCTCCGAGGCCACGGTGGCAGGGTGCGCTCTCTCAGCCTCCTGGAGTTGAGGGTGGACCTCCTTGCTCTCCCTCTCATTTTTTTCTTGAGACATGCTTTAAAATAGAAAACAGGCTGGAGCAGGCACCAACCCCGTAGCAAGAGGTGGTTGGAAGGGATGGTTCCCCCCACCTCCCTCGAGGGCACGTAGCTCCTGCAGCGGAACGCTCAGCCTTCCCCCGGCGATGGGCTCTGGAGAGGTGTGGGGAGCGCTGGGTGGGGGCGCGGGCAGCAGCCCCCGCAGGGTTACCCGGGCGCGTGCAGGGAAACGTCTCAGCAATTCCTGCGCCGGAGCGCAGCGCGCGCGCGGGGGGGTGGTGGTGGTGGTGGTGGAGGTGGTGGTGGTGGTGGTGGTAGTGGTGGGGGTGCGCGGCGTGGGGCGCCTTGAAACCGCCGGCGGCCGCGAGCTGATTGGCCAAGCCGCCGCCTCGGCGTTCCAGTCAGGCGCCCCTCCCCCCGCGCCGTCCACCCCGGAAGGAATTTCCTCCTCTGGCGGCCGCTATTGTTGTCCGCCTTCGCTGTTTGGGTCGGATCGCGTAACCATAGTATCCAAACTGTGTCCGCGCGGGGCCCCAGCGCAGGACCCCTTGCCCCTCAACCCCCCAGCCCACCCCCCAGTTTTTTTCTTTTTGCAGCCTACTTATCATGACTTCATCGGACTCCGGGGAGCAAGGGAAGGGGGATGGGGACTGGGGGGGGCAGGGATCTGGCCCGCTCCTGGCGGCTCTGACTTAGAGATGTTTTCAATTATAATTTTTGAAAAAGTCTGCTTTGTGGGTTCGAGGCCTTTACATTCTTCGATGCCCCCCCATTTAGACCATTGGACTCAACTCGAGTGGGGGGGCAGTCCCCTGAGACCCCCGACTAGAGCTTTGGCTCCTTCTTGGGTGGGGCGGGATTCGCAGCAGGAGTCAACACTCCCCCCTCCCCCGTCGCACTCATTGAGGTCGCGCTGTGTCCCGGCCCAGACTACGGTCCGAGCTAGGGAAGACGAGGTTGCAGCGTCGGGGCTTCCTGGCGGGGTGTAGGGGCTGGAGGTGGGGCCGGGGAGGTGGTGTGAGATGGGTATCTGTCACCCTTTGGGGAGGTGCCCAGGGATAAAGGGGAGCCTGGAGCACTGACAGGTCCTTGCCCCTCCACTTTCTCTCATAGGTCTCAGCGTAGCCTCGTTCGCACGGGCAGCCGGAACCCGTGCCTGTCCCCTACCTCCGCGAAAATCCAAACCCAAGCCCGGTCCCTGCAGAAGGGCTGCTGCGGGGTGCTGCGGGAGCCCCTGTTCCCAGAGCCCGCGTTTCTCCTAGCTCGCCGGGCAAGTCCAGGGCAACACTGCCCCCTAGGGTTTGCCGCCCGGGGCTTGCGGGCGGGCGACGAGGTCTAGGGGTCGGGTCTAGTTCTGTGATGGGGCTGGCTGGGCTGCTGGATCCCCTGGCTGCGGGGTCCCTTCGGAGGGCCTCAGAATGCCAGTTGTGGAGCTCTGGGAGAAAGGCAATGCGGTTTGTACTTTAACTTTAGAAAACTTCGGAGACACCTTTTGGTGGCGAACGGATGTTCAACATCATTAATCACTGTATTTGCATTTGGGGACCTGTCGTCCAGAAAGCAGAGCACAGCTTAGGAGCCCAGAGTTTGAACCTGTCCTCCTGTTTCCGGATGGGTCCTGTGGCTTTGGGGGTTCAGGGTCCTTCCATTCCTTATGATGGCTTGTCAGAGGAACACAGTTCCATTTTAAAAGAGCTCAGGGTGTCTCCATTTGCTGCCAGTTGAGTGAGCTCAACCCCCTCCCCTCCCCTCGAGTCCAGTCCTCTGTGCCTTGGGGATCGGGGGCTGCACTGAGCAGCAGGCCCTGTGCTGGGCCGGTGTTCTGCACCATCCTCAACCTTGGGGGTAGGTGGTTGGTCCAGGGAGGGAGGGCGTCCAGCAGGAGGCGGTGTTTGCCAGAGCCAGGTTCTTCTAATCTTCCTTCTGCAGCCATCTCGGGGCCTCAGTGTCCTCATCCTTATAATGGGGGTGGCAGGAGGCCAGGACATGATTTGTGACACAGCTGGGCTCCTCCTGTTGCCTGCCCCACCCTCTCCTGCCCTGCCTGGCTCCTGGTTGAGGCCCCCAGGCTGGCTTCCTGGCCTTCCCTCCCCCACCCGCCTGCAGACTCTTGCGGCCACTGGCCTCCCTCCCTCCCCTGCTGGCTGCAAGGAGCGGACTGCTGAGGGAGGAGCGCTGGGCCGGGAGCCAGCGGAGCTGCACGTCCGCCCCTGAGGAAGGGGGGGGGCGCGGGGACGCTGCTGCCAGGCCACTGTCAGAGGCCACAGCATCACACTGGCGGGGGGAGGGGGCGGGGGGGCAGGGTCCCTGAGGGTTATGTTCAAGGTAACTGGTGGCTGGGCTGGCTGCTAGCCTCCTCCCTCTCTCCCTGGAGACCGGGGCTCCTCCAGCTCCCTTACCACCCACGAGCAATCAGGAACAGGTCTGGGCCTTTCTCCCACAAGCATCTCTAGTCAGCTGCTTCTTCCCAGCTCCTCAGCCATCACCCATGTCTGAGTCCTGGGTCCTGCTGTCGTCAGGGCTCTGAACTGGCCTCCCTGAGCTCCTGCTGCATACCTGGCCTTCCTGCCCTGGCCTCCTGATTGAACTCAGGCTCTCCTTGCCCTGCCCCATGCAGCTGCTGTGTCCCTCTCATCTCAGGACCCCTCTCTGACACATACTCATGTCCTGGTGATGCCCATGTGACCCAGAGGCTGCCATGGCCCTGGGCCCCCACAGGTGGCTGCTCTGTTGGTCCTCCCAGTCCATAGGGAAACAGGTGAACTGGGAGACAGGCCACTGGTAGGGACACCTAGCATTGGTCAAGGAATGACTGCAGGATGGGGGCCTCAATGCAGCTGGGGTGAAGTTGGGGAAGGCTCCCCGGAAGAGGAGGTACTTGTGCTGAGTCCCATGAGGAGGGCAGTCTCAGGGAGAGGGCCTGGCTCAAAGGCAGGAGCTGAGAGCAGGTGCCTCCTAAGGAGACGCTAAGACTGTGACTGAAGGGGAGAGGGCGGAGGGTGGACAGACGCTCAGGTCAGCTGGTCCTGGCATATTGCTGTGGGGAGTGACAAGTTCTTCCTGGGCTGCCCTGCTCGTGGTGCCCAGTCTCTGTTTGCCTTCTTGTTCTCATCGAGTCCTAAGGAAGAGCCAGATCAGTCCATGCTCTCGGGAGCCCGCAGACTGGGTGAGCAGAGAATGAAGCGGCTCAGAACAGAGTGCAGAGAGCAGGGACCTGGCCGCTCCTGCGGCTCCTGGTGCTGCGCTCCGAGTGGGGCTCAGTGAGATTCCTGTCGAAGGCTCTGTCAGCTGCGTGAGAAAATAAGAGCAACTGACACTTACTACTTGCTGTGTGCCAGGCACTGGGCTGGCCCCTTTCCCCATGTTAGTTTCTTCCAGCAACCCTAAAAGGTGGATATGGTCCTGTTTTCTAGGTGGGGAAACTGAGTCTGACAGGAAATGGCTTTCCCCCTTTTGTGGTGCTGGGGATGGAAACTACAACCTCATTGACCCTGGCTGAGTATGGAAGTGCCCAGGCTGGGGGCAGAGCATGGAGATGCATGGAGAAGAGGCTGGCCCCATAGCCCTAGCCTGGGTCAAAGCCAGGCCCTTCCACCCACTTCCACAGCTAGGTGGCCTCAATTTTCTTATCTGAAAACTGGAGGTGTTCGTAGTACCTGCCCCAGGGTGTTTCTGAGTTAGCAAGCTGATACACAGCTCCGAGTACCAGCTCTGGTGCCGTCTGTGCCCTCCTCCACCCCGCAGTCTCCTCTTCCCATAAGCACCCACTCCATAGAGTTCTGCTTGTGACTTTAAATATGCACACATTCAGGGAAAGCGGGAAATGCTATAGTCATTCTGCAGCCCCACCACACCACCCCTACGTGCTCTGCTGTGTTTGAGGGCCCCTCTGGCCGCCTCCAGCCTCTAGTTTCTCCTGTGCATTCATCCACTACATTTTCTCTCCCCTGCTGCTTGGCCGTTTGTTCTGGTGATAAGCCTCCCTTGCCCCCAGCTCCTGTTGTTCCAGATGACCCCTTGGCAAAACAGCCCGTACGCGTCCCCTGTGGTCCTGGTAAGGAGTGCCTGGGAGATTCAGGCATGCCCTTGCATGTGTGAGATACATACCTTCTTAGTGTCACACAATAGTATCAGGTTGCTTTCCAGAGTGACTCAGCCACTTGGTGTCACCCACCGTTCTGGCCGTTGCCACCATCCTGGGTGTAAAGTGCTACTAGGTCCCTTTGTGTATATTGGGTCATCGATGAATGTAAATGATGTCTTAGGTACTTGTTAGCGTCAGGTTTTCCCTCCTGTGAATTGCTTGATACATCCCCTGTCCCCTGCCCCGAGAGCTGGTGGCCATTGAGGGTGGCCTGTGGCAGTCATACCCTGGAGAACTCTGGGTATGGAATGGTCACTTTGGCTTAAAGGGCCTGAGGTCTGGAAAACGGTGTGCTGGGTCCCTGGTGTCACTGCCGTTTGAATCTATCATTTCATAACCTTTCCTTTGTGCTTATCCTGTTAGTGCTGGGTCCTGTGTGGGTCCCAGCAACCTGAAGACTTAGGAGGTATCACATCTCCTATTGCAGCAACAGAGGCCGACTAGAGGTATCCCAAAGATTGAATGAGCTGATACACAGAAAGCATATCTCCTTAAGACTCTACCCCCTGATGGTCCTGGTGCTATAGGAAATCATCCCAGCCCTCCCATGCCACCCTTCCAGGGAGTCCCTGAGGGTGCCAGGAGCTGAATTTGTACCACGAGGCTTGGAGGGCCAGTTAGCTTTACTGTTACATTTGGGGTTTTATTGTATTTATTTTTTGGTGGCACTGGGGATACAGAACAGGGCCTTGTGAATACTGGGTGAGTGCTGTCCCACTGAGCTACATCCCTAACTCTTTTCATTTTTTTTCAACTTTCACTTGATCCATCTCTGTAATTGCCCAGGCCAGCCTCGAACTTCCATCCTCTGGCGTCGGCCTCCTGAAGTATGCAACCCTATACCTGCTGACAACATTTTGGTTTGAGCTGGAGTTGGAGGAAGGTATGAGGAAGAGAGAGGACAAGAAGGATGGAGTGAAGAGGAGGCCTGGGGGACTAAGGATTTAGCTCAGGGGCACCACGCACCTGCCTGCTAAGCACAAGGTCCTGAAATTGATCCTCAGTACAAAAAAGAGAGTCCTGGGCATAAGTCAGCCACAAGCGGAATGTCTAATCATCACTTGCAAGTCTCTGTTGTTCCTCTGTCTCCTTAAATCCTCAGCCCTTGCCTTAGGTGATCCTTTGGTGGAAAATGAGGAGAGGGTGTCATTTCAATAGAAGTCCCATGGCTTAGAGTCAGCACTTGCAGTTCAGAGAGATGGACAGTGCAGAAGTCCAGCAAGCTGGCCCTGGTGGTACATGCCCATAATCCCAGCAATTGGGAGGCTGAGGCAAGAGAATTACAGTGAGTTTGAGGTCAATCTTGGCTACATAGTGAGTTCTAGGCCAGCCTGACCTTCATAGACCTGTTTCAAAAAAAAGGAAAAGTCAATCAAATATATCAAAAGCAGGAGTTTTGAGATCATAGATGGCTATGGAAATATGAGTCAGTTTTGGGAATTTGCAGAAATGTGGGGGATTTAACTCACAAGTTGAATCCAGGGGAGCTAGAAGTGGTCTTGCCCAACTCTAAGTGAGTTTTTAAAAAACATGATTATCTTTTAGTACTAGGAGTTGAACTCAGTAGTTTTCCAGGCTGGGACAGCACTGCTGAGCTACATCCCTGGCCCTTCTAAGTGGGTTTTGTATAAGATTGTATTTTTCCAAAGATGGTCATAACAATGTGTCTCTCATTTCACCTGCTCCCCTCCTTTTTCACAACGGGAGTCAAAGCCACAGCCTTGTGCATGCGGGCAAGCACTGAATCGTACCCCCAGGGCCATATGTTTTTACAGTGTGACTGACTCTGTGCCTATCAGATCAAGGAGCTTGGTCTAGATTCCTTCTCTTTGAGTCTGGGTGGACCTTTAAGAGCGTCTCTTTTTTTATGCTGCCATGTAGAATCTAAGAAAGAACGAAAACTCTTACCTCTGTCTAGTAATCTCAGTAGAAGACCTCTAAAATGATATAGGGGAACAAGAGTAACTCCCAACCTGCTAGAAATCCAAATCAGTAGTTGATGTTCTCTAAAATCAAAGAATGAATTCTAAAACTAATGGAGGTTAAGAGTAGAAAAAGTTTGAGATTGTAACAAAAAAGTAAGGAAGCAAATTTTATGTATATGGGGGGGTGGTAGGGTGGGTGGGGCTATGGGAAAAAATGAGAATTAAGTTGTGTCTTATACTGGTACAAATCCCCATTATGGAGTGCAATCACGATGTGTATATTTAATGTACCAATAAAGATAAAAAAAAAAGAGTAGAAAAACTTTGAGAGCGAAAGCTTTTGCCTAAGAGAGACAGAAGGGGAACCCTCAAACAGGTGCCCCCAAGATTGTCTTGATCATAGATGGGTGTGGTGCACACCTGCAATCCCAATTTTTTTTTTTTTTTTTGAGACAAGGTCTCGCTTTGTAGTTCAGGCTGGTCCTAAACTCGTCCTCAAACTCAGCAATCCTCTTGCCTCTGCCTCCAGAGTGCTGGGATTACAGATGTGAGATACCACACCCGGCATTGTGGTGTGTGGTACTGATTGCTGGTGGGCGTGAGTCACCACACCCAACACTGTTGTATTTGATTACTGGAGATGGAACCCGGGACCTTGTGCTTGCAAAGCAGATGCTGGAACCACTGAACTAAATCCCCAGCCCCTTGAGCTTTATTCTCTTGGGGTTCTCTCATTGGTTGAAGCCAGCAGCCCAGTCAGCAGCTGTCTCCCCTGGAGCCACCATGCTGTGAGGAAGCCTGAGCAGGCTTTGCAGGATCCCATGAAAAAGTCCACACACTCAGTGAAGAACAGGTGCTCTGAGCCCCCAGCTACTGAAGTCCAAACTTTTCCTTCTCCAGCAGCTATCTGACAGGCAGACCAGGAGCCATAGCTGCCTGGCTGTGCTCTCCCCAAACTCCTCACCCCCAGACTCTGGGAGAAACAAGAAAGTGATCAGTATTAGCTGGAGCCAAGAAGATATTTAGGGTACTTGTTACACAGCCAAGCTGACCTCCACAGGCTTGTACTTACCATCGGTCATTCTGGTGGGTAAAGGTGACCCACTTCACTTGGAAAGTACTAGGTTCTCTGCTAATATGTGATGCATGTAAGGATAGACGTTAACACACCATGCCAGTGCAACACGGGCACGGAGAGAAGTCAGGCGTATGGGTGCTGGAGGGCTCCTGGCCCAGGTTGGGCGCTCCAGGAGGGCTGCTCCCTGGGTGAGCCGGATAGGGCTGCGCCCACAGTCTCTGCCTCCTCTCAGGTGCTGCCGCTGCCTTCTGGCTGGCAGAGGCTCCGGGAGCTGCGTCTGCCTGGGTCCCTTTCCCAGCCCTCTCCTGCTCTCTCTCCCTCCTGCCTGCTCTCACTCTGGGTCTGCCTGGAGAAAATTAAGTCAATGGGGAGGGAGGAGTTGACAAATAGACGGGCTGGTAATTGAATTTTTTCCTCTTGCCCTCCCTCAGCCCCCTGGAGAGCAGGAGGAGCAGCGGTGGAGTCTCGGGCTTTCCTCACTTACTTACGGGGCTCAGCTAGGGGTCCCCTCCTTGCCTGCCTAGGCCAGTGAGCGAAGTGCCTAGTGGCACTGCTCAGAGGAGGAAACTGAGGTACGTGAGCAGACATTGGGAAGGGTTTAGTCTATCTCAGGGGCTTCCATGTCCCCTGAAGGGTCCGCTTGCCACGCAGCTGGCCAAGAACCGGTGGAGGTGGCCCCCGGCGGTGCTCCCACGGCTCCCGCAGGTCTTTCCACCCCTAGAGCGCCCTCTAGGGGCCGAGGTGGGGCATCTGCTTGGTACTGTTGGGAAGAGGCTGACGCGGTTGGGAGACTCACTCTTCAGAAAAACCGGGGGCCGGGTCTGGGTGCATCTGAGGGCGCCGCGCCCTCGCCATCCTCCCCACCCCTGCCCAGCGGGCGTGGGCGCCGGGCTCCGCTCGCCCCGCGGCGGCGGCGGTGGCTGGCGGCTGGGGAGCGTGTGATTTATTAAGCTTATGTTCTAGCACACTTCCCCATCCCGTAATGAGCTGTTTCCACCAGGGGTTGTCTGCGGAGCCACTGTGGCTTCCGGCCGTGCGGGCGGGGGCAGCGTCAGGGGCCGGGAAGGGGGAGGTTGCCCAACTGACAGTGAAAAAGCGCCTCCCCTCCTGGCGCCTGGGAGGGGGGACTGAGCGGGTCCATGCAGCCTGAGCGCGAACCCCACATTCTCCCGTGCGCCCCTGGCCCGCCCCTCAACCCCAGGGGGGAGAGGATGCGTGTCCTGTGTTGCTCTGCTTGGACCTCCGGCCTGTGCCGCGTGCTCCTGATGATTCTGGGCTTGGCCTGACAGCTGCCAGGTTGCTGTCTCACGAGGGCTGGCATGTCTGTATGTCTTTTGCGGAGGACGGATCCAGGTTCAAATCTCAGCCCAGCCACCTTCCACCTCTGGCTTCTGAGGAATCCCTGTCCTCTCTGGGCTTCGGTTTCCTGTTCAGAAATGGGGAGAAGTCGGTTTTCTTGGGAGCTTAGTGCTCGTGGCTCTCTGCGCAGACCCTGATGCCCCCCGGGAGGGGGCAGGCTGACTGTTGGGAGAAGGTCGGGGTCTCCACTGTAGGGAAGGACACTGTCGCCTGCCGCAGCTGCGGTGTACCCCACTCGATCGCAAAGGTGCAGAGCTTTGCCTGCTTCCTATGCTACAAAAAGGGTCTTGGTGTCCTGGCCTTAGGAGAGTCCTCCTCCTCCCAGCCTCCTGCCCACTTGGACCCCTGGCTTGGCTGGCTGGCTGGGCAATGAAACTCTTCCACCTGGCACTCATTTGCCATTTAGTCTTCACTGCTCTCTTTTCTTTAGTGCCTGGCACCTAGAAAATGCTGATGAAGTGGCTCAGCATTGAAGGTGCTGTCCCATAGATTCATCCTGTGAGGGCACAGCGGCCTGGTTGGCATAGACCTTTGAGAGCTGATTTGTTCATTTTCTTCCGCTAACAGACTGGTGAATAACGAAGAGGAGAGGTTGCTGTGGGCTCACAATCAGGTGCAAGGTCCAAGGCTGTGTCTGGTGATTGCTTTCTTGCTGGCAGAGTCCTAAGGTGGCATCGTAGAGCAAGAGACAGAGAATGTCTGTTGCTTTGGACCTCTCTGTCCCAGGGATTCCCTCCCTTTCTCTCTGTCTTCCGGAAATTAAATCCAGGTTGTACTGAGCTACATTCTGAGTCTGTTTAATTTTTTTTTTAAGGTTTTCTTTTTTTGAGACAGGGTCTCGCTTTGTGGTTCAGGCTGGCCCTCAGCTCAGCCTCAAACTCACATCACAGCAATCCTCCTGCCTCTGCCTCCCGAGTGCTGGGATTACAGGCGTGAGCCACCACATCTGGCACTGTGGTATGTGGTACTAGTTGCTGCTGGGGTGAGTCTCCATGCCCAATATGGTATGTAGTTACCAGGGATCGAACCCGGGCCTTTGCGCTTGCAAGACAGGCACTGGAACCACTGAGCTATATCCCCAGCCCTGAGTCTGTTTAATTTTTAACTCTGAGACAGAATCTTGCTAAATGCTCAGGCTGGGCTTGGACTTGTGACCCTCCTGCCTCAGCCTTGCAGTGTGCTAGGGTTACAGGTGCATGTCCCCACCTCTGGCTTCTCTCTGTTTTATGGAGCCACTAAGACTGAATCTCAGGGACCCCACCCTGCTGACCCATCTAATTCGTTTGCCTCTTACAGCTCCTGTCATGGTGGGATTAAGTGCTCACTGTTTTTCTACCTTACCACAGGGAAGAGATTTCCATGTGAGCTTTTGGGGAGGCACCTATAGCAAAATGGACACCCCATTGCAAGGTGCCAGCCTGCTTGCCTCCTGGAAACCATTATACCTGCGTGTAGGCATCTCTGGAATGGATGCCCTGGGCCAGCGGGGACCCCAGAAGATGCCTGGGAACTTGGTGGTGAGCAAACCACTCTAAATCCAACTTTTCTCAAACCAGGTGTGCAGCATGCACCTGTCCTCCTCCCGGCTCTTCTGGAGGCTGAAGCAGAAGAGCTTGAGCTCAGGCACAAGAAGAGGAAAGAAAGTCCCTTTCTTCCAGACTCACCCAGTGTCCAATGCGCATGCCTGTATTCCCTCGGGGATGCAGCCGGCAGGGGCTTTATGCCAACATTGCCCATTCCTCCTGCTAAGCTGCAATGCCTGGTGTTTGCTGGTGGCAGGCGCTACTGTGGGCTCTCCTGTTCACTCACTCAGGCCTCTTGAGGTGGGCACTGTTGTCACATCTTGTTTCTAGACAGGGAACTAAAGCTGGAAATAGCTGGTCTTACACAAGCGGCAAGTGGCTGGGCTGGGGTGAGACAGAGCTGGCTGGTCCCTGCCTCCCCTCAAGCTCATTCTGGAATCAGCGCAGTGCCGGAGCCTGATGCTCCCCGCTACCCCTGGGACCAAGGGAAGCCTTGAAACTTGTTCCCGACACCCTTGCTGTGCCTCGGAAGTATTTCTTCCAGATATGTACGGTGTGTGTCCCAGCTCTGTATGCCTGGACTCACAGAAGCCAGCACGGGAAGGGACATTTTGGATGAAGGAAACTTCCTAGACCGTGTTGGAACCAAGTCTAGGAAAGGACGGGTCTGGCTTGGAAGGCTGCCTGGGGCCCTTCTGTCTCTTGGGGCTGCTTTTTCTTTCCTTTCATTTGTCTGGGTGGCTTGCTCAGGACAGAGGTGGCCAGGGGGCAGAGGGAACACAGGAGACACCAGTGAGGTGACCCTGGGCTCAGAATTCCCACTCTGCCCTCTTTCCTGGGCTATTTTGTTTCCTGTATCCTGGGCCAGCTCTGAGTCAGCCACACATTCGGAGTGTCCCCTGCTGGGGAGAGGCAGGCTTAGTGGAGAAGATGCCTGGGGACAGGGGAATTGGTGTGGGGGAGGAGAGGCCCGAGGAGGAGTTGTGAGGTGCTGTGGGGCTGGAGGGATGGTAGGGGTTCCCTGCTTCTAAGAGGGCAACCATTCACTGCATCTTCACCTGGTGAGGGACATGCAGATCGCTTGGGCCTCTCTTATGAGGTCCCTAATCCCCTCCCAAGCTACAGCCCTCAGGTCTGTGCACCTCTCAGGCCCCACCCCTCACCACCTCCGTGGAGATGAGCTTTAAGGACACCGACACCTCCCCCAGGGCGGAGGGAAGGTGTTCCTGTAGAGGGGGCAAATCAAGAGGAAGATGAGCTACAACTTCACTTCGCCCAGAGCTGGGGAAAAGCCAGGGCTGTTTGGCCTGAGCCCTTCACCCTGTTGTGGCCAGCCTGGCCTCCCAGGGGAGGGTTCTGCAGCGGTCCCCAGGATGACGCGGGGTCGCTGCAGCACACTGAGGTGTGGGATTTATTTTGGTATAGATATTCCTTGTTTAATAAGCATTTGGACTCAGGACTTCGTACTTGCACTTACGACCTACACTTGGACTTGGAATGCAGGAAAGAATGTGAGTAGCAGTGCGGTCCTACCAGTCCGTAGACAGGAGAGCTCATGGCGCGTGCAGCACGGGACTGTGGTGCTGTGTTGGGTTGCATATCACAGAACTGCACAAAAGAGTTTTGCACCTGAAAGCAAAGTCATCATGTTGGAGTTTCCTTCGATCAGCTCTTTGTTCTGAATATTATAGGGTACATACTACATGCGATTCCTTTAACAACCTAGACACGGGAGTGGAGCTTGGCTGTTAATTGAAGAAAGTCTGTACTGGGGATCGAACCCAGGGCTTTGTGTGTAGCAACAGCTACAGCCCTTGAAAACATTTTTATTTTGAAACAAGATCTTGCCAAATTGCTTAAGTTGGTCTAAAATCTGACCCCCCCAGCTGGGATTCAAGGCCTGTCCCACTGTGCCTTGCAGGAAACTGGTTCTTTTTTTTGGCTTTTTTGAGACAGGGTCTCACTTTATAGTTCAAAAGTCTGTATCAGGACGCTGAAGAGTGTGCACTAGAGGCTGAAGGGTCTGCATTGGAAGTGAGGAGATGAGGTGCAAAGTGAAGGGTTTTCCTTGTAGTTCACTCAGGCGCCATGCCCACTGGCTGCTATCAGTGACACTCAGAAAATCTCAATGGTACTGGGGATCAAACTTGGGACCTTGTGCTTGGGAGGCAGATGCTGGTACCACTGAGCTAAATCTCTAAATTCCTGGCTGGAGCAAATCTTCACCCAGCTCCAAGTCTCCTCCCTCAGCCAAATGAAGTTCCTTTCTCCCCTCAGCACACTACTGGAGAGGAGGAGATGGCTTTGACTTCTTAGATGCTGGGACTTCGGCCTTCACAAGACTCCAAAGGGGACTCGAGGAAACTCAAGGGTACAGGGAAGGGGAGACACAGGTGTCAGGAGGCAGAAGTGGCAACCAGCAAAGCCACAGAGGGGAAAATCATTTGGAAAAGGATCTAGACAAGTATCTGGGCATCGTCTGTTTGCCTGACCTCCTGCAGGCTGAGGAGGAGGAAAACCCCCAACTGTAATTTCCTGTGAGTCTGGGCAAGCTGGAAGAAGAGGGGAGTGGTGGTGAGGGGACGACACAGCACTGTGTGGTGTCACCAGGCCCACTCGAAGCCTCACTGAGGGCCAAGGACATTAGGTGTCTCTTCGCCACCTCCCACCCATGGTGGGCTGAGCTTTTTCTGGCTTCTCTGGCCAGACCAGCACTGGAGAAGGCCCTGGGAAGGTGGGTCTTCCCAGCCCTGGCCTTGGGGGAGCCCTGCTGGCAGCATCTGGGTTGCCTGTGGCCTTTGAGCCCAGCCCCTGCTGGGGTGATGGTTCTGGATCAAACCTGGCTGTGGGGCGGGGCTTAAAATGGAGATTAGGAGGAACTGGCCTGAACCTTAACCTGTCCTCTACTCTCTGTATCATTTGTATTAGCTTTATTATCTTTGTTCTTAGCCTGTTTTCCAAGCAAAATGGGGAAAGCTTAATACATTGCAGTGGATATTAGTGGTTTGCCTCCTGGTCCTCTGTCTAATCCTCTTACTTCTGACATTTGAGGGTCCACCTCCTGCAATTCAACCCAAGTGTTCTGGGGAGATCTCACCTCTGGATCCAGCCAGTCTGGGTGTGGCATCTCCTGGCTTTAGCAACTGGTTCACCGGTGATTCTTGGACATGAGTCCATCTGTCCGTCTGGGTTATATCCCTTCACTTCCCTGGGAGCTCTTGGAAAAGCTCCTCTTTCCTGGTGGACTCGAATCTGAAATGAAGCTGGGGCAGTTGCTGGCCTCATGTCACTATGTGTGGCTTAGAAAGAGCCAATGCATTGGAGTCAGAACAAGAGATGGAGGAAGGTGGATCCTAATGACTTTGCTTGAGCCCCAGAGTCTGCTAGGCCTGAAGTAGTACAGGATTGGGGCTTCTCAGTGCTGTGACTAAGGAGTTTCTTCTCTGCTGAAATTTGCTTGTCTTGAATTTTCTGTCACTTGCTATAAAGATTTTTAGCTGAGAGAAGAACTGGACACACTGGGCTGCTGAGCTGGGACTTGAGCTGTGGGTTTTTGTCTTATCTTTGGCTTAGGTGATTGTGAGAGACTATCCCGTCCTGGTCTACAGGGTGAAAAGTGAGTTGCCTGATGTGTGGTCCTCCCTGCCCTCACTTGGGTGAATGTGCTTGAAGGGAGGATGGAGGAGAGGCTGAAGGAGTTGGCCTCTGACGCGGGAAGGTGAAGATGGACCAGTCTGGGTCTGGGGCAGAGGACAGGGTGGGAGTGGAACCCCTGCGCATCTCGGGTCAGAGTCACCCTGTGCTGGAGTCCACGCTTGTGCTGGGTGAGCTCAGAGTGACTCGGGACAAGGCAGATGCCGATGCCGAGGTCCTTTCCCCAGGGGTGCTGACCCTTGTGCCAGCATCCAGACTTGGTGTTTGCCGGCATCCTCTTCCTCTCAGCACCCTGGGAATGGCATGCTTTCACTCCAGAAGTGGGGAAGAACTCCTTTCCTGCACAGCCTGACTGCACGCAGTTGGAAAGCCCCTTTCCTATCTGCTGCCTCGTGCGGAGGTCACGGAGGCAGGAGAAGCAGTCTCAGCTCTGCGGTGCACCAGCAGTGCATGTGGGCAGAGGTCTCTGCTTCTCTGAGCCTTTGTCTCCTCCTCTGAAGTGAACACTGTTCATTCGTGTGGGCTTCTGTGAGGGGTGAATACAGTGCTGCTCGAGGCAGGGCTGAGCCCGAGCAGGGTACCAAGGGCGACAAAGGAGTTGCCTTCCTTCTGCTTCCTCCAGGGTCATGCTGGTTGAGGACCCTTCATGGGCTGATGCTCAGGACCCTGAGTGTCCAGGGTATGTGGACATGTGTGCGTGGGTCTGTGCACACTGTGCTTGTGGTGTGTACTATTGGCGTGTACCTGATTTGTGTCGAATGAAGCACATGAGTACATGTGTGCCTGCCTGTGTATGACTGCATGTGTGAGTGTGTTCTCCCAGCACTATTAGCAGAAAGCTGTAATTATGCTTTATGGCAGCGGTGGCAGCAGCCGCTCTGCTCCCCCAGCCATTAAGCGGCCTCCCTCCGCTTATCAGGGGTGGAGGCTGGGCTGGGCCCCTCCTGTCCCTGCATGCTGCACGAGCACCCGGCCACCCCCTTGCTCACCATATGCCTGTCTTTTACAGTTCTTTGGTGCGTGGTGCTCATCGAGTGGCTAATTAGCTAAATGAATTAATTGACATCCATACGTGTAATTAGCAAATGGTTATAAGCAGCTATTCTCCTTGGGATGTCTGAAGTTTCAAAGGGTCAGATGCTGGGGGCCGGTGCTGGAGGGAGAAATGAGACGTGAGAACGGCCAGTGTGAGTGCCAGGGTGGAGGTCCTGGCTGCAGGGCAGGGCTGCAAAGGAGGCCCGCAGGGCGGGGAGGGAAACTGACCATACAGTGGGTGTCGGGAGGCCTGGGCTTCCTTGCCAGTCTTTTTTTTTTTTTTTGAGACAGGGTCGTTCTAGTGTAGCCCTGTCTCTCTATGTAGCTAGCCTAGAACTCATGGCAACCATCTTGCCTCTGCTTCCCTAGTGCTGGGATTACAGGTGTAAGCCACCATGCCCGGCTTTCCTGTGCCAGTCTTGCACTTCCTCTACGACCTTAAGTAGGTCCCTTTTTGTCTCCAGGATACAGGCTCAGTTTCTAATAAGAAGGTCTCTAGGGACTGTCCTCTTTCTCATTCTTCCTTCCGATAAGTCAAACTTCCTGACAGCAGACATCATACTGTCTCACTTGTGTGGGGGTCTCGTACTGGCTGTGCCCTTTGCCGAAATGGCCTTGTCCATGAGCTCTTTTTTTTTTTTTTTGAGACAGGGTCTCGCTTTGTGGTTCAGGCTGGCCCTGAGCTCAGCGTCCAACTCACATCACAGCAATCCTCCTGCCTCTGCCTCCCGAGTGCTGGGATTACAGGCGTGAGCCACCACGCCCGGCACTGTGCTATGTGGTACTGGTTGCTGCTCCACGCCCAGTATGGTATGTGGTTACCGGGGATTGAACCCAGGTCCTTGCGCTTCCAAGACAAGCGCCGGAACTACTGAGCTAACTCCCCGGCCCCCCCACGAGCTCTTTTTAAATCCCCCAGGTCAGTGCTGTTCTACAGAGCCTCTATAGGATGGTAGTCCTACCTGCGTATTCTCCTGCAGCAGCTGCCAGCTGCATGTAGCCCTGAATGCTCCAGGTGTGACAAGTGTAACTGAGGGACAGAATTTCAAACGTGTTTTTAATTTATTTATTTTTTGTGGTACCTGAGGTTGAGCTTGGGCCCCTGTGTTTCTGAGGTATGCGTGGTAGCACTTGAGCTAAATTTCTGGCCCAACTTCTGATTATTTTAGATTTGAACAGCTGAATGTGACTAGTGACTACTGAATGGGGCAGCCACTGCTCTCAGGACTGTTTAAAATGATGCAATGTGTCCATTCACTCACTCACTCACTCAATCACTTCGTCCAAGTGTGTCCCCGATGCCTGCTATGGCCTGGCACTGTGTCCTCTGCTGAGAATGTACAGGCCGACTGCTGCCTTGTGAAGCGCTATAACGGAAGGGAGGACAGGAAGAACTGCACACAACCGAACGTGACACTGACGGGCAGGGAGGAGGCAGGAAGATCTGGCTCAGAGCAGGAGCCTGGGGACAGCAGGGTCAGAGAAGCTGTCCGTGAGGAAGGTGTGCGTTTAGCTGACCATGAAGGGTGATGAGAAGCTGCTTCCCTATTGGACCAGGCTGCGCTCCGTACTTCTGCCTCTCTCAGGCCTTCTCTGAGGGCACTCCCGCCTTGCTGGCCTGGCCTGGGTCCCCTTTCACTCAGCAGCGAAGAGCAGCCCTATCTCAGCTGAGCTCGGTGTCACCACCTCCAGCAAGCTGCCAGTGTGACGGGAGGCTGATGCCCTGGCCCTGCCTCCTTTGTACCTCACTGGCACAGCGCTGTACCAGTTTCAGAGTGTCTTCCCTGCCCTGGTGCCAGTGCAGCTCCCATAGAGGGAGACGTGGATTCCTCACCTTCCATTTTACAGTCGAGCCACAGGCCCAGGCAGGCCCTGTGGGCTGTGGACAGGGCTCTTGACCCCTGTGGGGGTTACAGATTATGCAGGTTAAGAATGCAGCTTTGAAGTCAGTCCACTTGGGTTGGGTGCTGGCTGTGGATTTTTTAGCTATGTGACTCTGAAGAAAGTACCTACCCTCTCTCAGGATATATAGGGAGCATAGCCGCATCTACTTCTCAGGAGAGTGTGAGTCTTGTGAAGTGCTCTGGGGAGTGCCCGCCACAGGAGTAGTGCTTAGGACTGTTAGCTGATGTTGTCTGGGAATCTGACAAATACTGAGCTCCTCTGCACGCATGCATGCACACATGCACACACACACACACACACACACACACACACACACACACCCCTGGAGAAGCCATGGCGCCCAGCTGGGTGTGTCTTGGGAACTGTGAACCCTAACTGAGCCATGGAATGAAGAAATTCCAATTTATAACAACTACTAAATAAATATCTAAAAAAGCAAATATCTAAACAGTGAAAGATGTGTGAGACATGGTGGCACATACCTATAATCCCAGCACTCTGGTGGCTGAGGCCGGAAGATTGCTACAAGTTTGAGAGCAGCCTGGGCTACATAGTGAGTGCAAAGCCAGCCTGAATCAGATAACAAGAACCTGTCTTAAAAAATACCTTAAATAAATGGAAAGACTTAACATTGACAAGTGTATTGGTTTTGTCTAGATCAACATATAAATATATTTAATGCATCTACAACCCAATCCCACAGGATTTTCTGTGGAAGTTGATATACTGATTTTGAAATGTATTCACAAGAATAAAGATCCAAAAAAATATAAAGGGTTGGAGATTTAGCTCTAGTAGTACTGCACTTACCTTGGAAACCTAAGGACCTGAGTTCAATTCCTGGTACTGCTTTAAAAAATAGTCATGATGTTTCTGAAGAATAAAATAGTCAGATTTTCCCTAATAGATATCAGGATTTTTTATAAAGCCCTGAACATTAAAGAAGTGTGCAGTATGGAAGAAATGGACAGATTGTAAAAAGAATTGATTTGTAAGGACAGAAATCAATGATCATCTCAATAGATGCAGAAAAAGCTTATGACAAAATCCAACATCCATTCATGATAAAAATTCATTAGAAAATAGGCATAAAAGGATAATATTTCAGACTGATAAAAGCCACTTATGATCAGCCTCTTGCTAACATCACATTAAGTGGGGAAAAGCTAAAAGCTTTCCTTTTGAAATCAGGAAAAAGACAGTGATGTCCACTCCTGCTCATCATAGTACTTGAAAAATTAGCCAGAGCAGTCAGGTAGGAAAAAGAAATAAAAAGCATATGTCTAGGAAAAGATAAAGTCAAATGATTATTATCTGCAAATAACTTGAGCATTTAGAGAAGACCCAAAAAATTCTACCAAAAAAAGACTCTTAAAATTAATATCAAATTCAAGTATATAGCAGGATACAAAAGTCAACACACACAAAAAATAGTACTTTTTATACAAATAATTAACTACTGAGAAAGAAATGAGGAAAATAATACCATTCACAATAGGATCAAGAAAAATTAAATACTTAGCAATTCACCTAATCAAGGAAGTGAAAGACCTTCATAATAACAACTCCAGTATCAAGTTCTTGGATAGGCAGAAACAATATGGTCAAATGACCATACTTCCAAAACTGATATGTAGATTTAATGCAATTCCAATTTAAAAAATTCAACAGTGTTCTTCATAGAAATGGGGGGGGGGAACTATCCTAAAATGGATATAGAACTAGAAAGATCCAGAATAGCAAAAGCAATTCTGGGCAACAAAAATAAAGCTGGAGGCTTCACAGTCCTGGATTTCAAGTTATATTACAAAGCTACAGTGATTTTAAAAAGAACCTAACAACATGGTACTGGCATAAAAACACACATGAAGATCAGTGGAAAAGAACAGAAGATGAAGTAACAGCCTCAGACATATTCAGTCATCTTATTCTTTAACAAAGAAGCCAAGACAGGGCCAGGGAGTTAGCTCAGTGGTTCCGGCGCCTGTTCTGCAAGCGCAGGGACCTGGGTTCGATCCCGGTAACCACATACAATACTGGGTGTGGAGACTCATGCCCAGCAGCAATCAATACCACATACCACAGTGCCGGGCATGGTGGCTCACGCCTGTGATCCCAGCACTCGGGAGGCAGAGGCAGCAGGATTGTTGTGATGTGAGTTTGAGGCTGAGCTCAGGGCCAGCCTGAACCACAAAAGTGAGACCCTGTCTCAAAAAAACCTAAAAAATCCAAAACCAAAACCAAAAACAAAAACAAAAACAAAAAACACAACAAAAAAACAAAGAAGCCAAGACATATGCTGGAGGAAAGACAGCCTCTTTAACAAATGGGGCTAGGAAAGTGGTTACACACATGCGAAAGATTTAATCTAGACTCATACTGATAATCATTAACCCAAATAACATCAAAATGGATCAAAGATATTAAATTAAAATGTTAAAATAGAAATACTTAATTTTCTAGAAGGTAAAATAAGTGAAGCTCTTGAAGGCAAAGGAAAGTACTTTCTAAATGAAGT
>PVIR01008863.1:40775-55381 GCA_004026965.1 Petromus typicus | reverse complement strand
GTGAAAGGGGACAATGTTGAGATTGTAACAAAAAAGTAAGGAAACAAATTTTATATATATGGGGGGGGTGGTAGGGTGGGTGGGGCTATGGGAAAAAATGAGAATTAAGTTGTGTCTTATACTGGTACAAATCCCCATTATGGAGTGCAATCATGATGTGTATATTTAATGTACCAATAAAGATAATAAAAAAAAAAGAAAAAAAAAGAAAAGGTTATGGCATGAAAACAACACTGAGATTTCATCTCACTCTAGAAAGAATGTCTGCTACAATAAAATCAAGCAACAACAAATGCTGGGGAGGCAGCAGGGTGAAAGGAGCCCTTCTTCACTGTTGGTGGGATGTAGACTGGTACAACCACTGTGGAGGTCAGTGTGGAGATTCCTCATGAAACTAGGATTAGAGGTCCCATTTGACCCTGCTACTTCCCTGCTAGGTATATACATGAAAGAATTAAAAGAACAATACCGCAATGACATTAGTGCACCCATGTTTATAACAGTTCAGTGACAGTTTATGATAGCTAAATCTTGGAAAAAGCCCGAATACCCATCAATGGGAGAGCTGATAAAGATGTGTTCTTTTTATGAAATGAAGTATTACTCTGCCACAAAGAATGATAAGTTCGAGTCATTTACATTCAAGTAGATGTACCTTGAGGACAGACTCATAAGTGAAATAAATAGGACACAGATGTCTAAATGCTATGTTATTTCTCTGGTCTGAGAAACTGAAGGTATAAATGAGTTCTAAAATGTATGATGGGTATTGTGAAATAGGAAAAAAAATGTTCCAAAGGAAAAGGGAATAGTGGTAGGGGTAAAAAAAAAGGGGGAAAGAAAAAATTGATGGTAGAAAAGAAACAAACCTTGTGAATATAAGTGATGAGGGTTGAAGGGGGAGAAGGGGAATGGGGGGAAATGAGAATTAAGATGGCATGTACTCATGCAAATGCTCAGTGTGAGTGTAATAATAATATAAGTAAAAAAATATACAAATAAAATCAATTTAAAAGTAAAAAAATTAAAAGGTTATGAAGATATTTGAGGGAAAGTAAAGTAGCAATCTATAGTTGCATCCAGCAATTGAAAGAAGATGGTTGAGTGGGTAGCAATAGAAAGCATAAGCAAAGCAAAGGGTACACAGGTGCTAGAAGGTGTTGTAGAAAAACCTCAGCAAAGGGAAATAAAAATGGAAAAGCACTAATAAAACTAAAATATACTATTTTTTTCTACTTAAATTTGTAGTAAAATCTGAAGTTACACTAAGGCATTTGGAGCACCTCATGCATTTGATCACTTTCATCTTGTGGAGCTACTGGGTGTCTGTAGTTAGGTGGGGTGTTAGGAGAATAGATGACTATTAGCATTGGTTTTCTTGTATAAAGTTTATACAGAATATAGCAACTTAATAGAAATAACTGGAAAATGACACAACTAAAAGAATGTCTCAATTATCACAACTAGAAATAAAAATAAACAAGGGCTTAGCTAAATTAGATTTTGATAAATTGTCTCAAGTGGTTAAAGAATAAAAAATATCAACAAACACTAACAAAGACATTTATTCATCAGTCTTCTTTTTAAATTAGGTGAAGACAAATAGCATTAAAATCTAAATCCCTGCAACAGCCTTGTGTCATCTCCATCTGCTTTAGGAGCCATAAACCCCTGAATCTGTTGAAAGATTTTAATATAAGAGCTTGTGCCACTCCCATCAGTATAACAGGCAACGGCTTCCACACCTGATTTCCAGCTCCCTATTCCTGCACTGTCCCGGCCAGGACTCAAATTATTTACTCCTGTTCCCTTTGGAGCCCTGTACACTCACAATTCTCATATCTAGAATCATTTTCCCCAGGCTAGAACAGTTTGTCCTTTACTTATGATTTCCAAGGTAATCTTCCTTCTGTCATCCTCTTTAAATATAAATCAGTCTTCTCCTCTTTTCTCCTCTAATGTTTTCCTAGCACATATCATGGAATATTTTTGGTTTTGTTTTTACTCAAAACAATATCTATTACAGAACAGACATTCCATAAATACTTCTAAAAATGGATATTCATTATCTTTAATATGCAGATAGCACATCTTACAATGTATTTATTATGTAACAAACCTGCTTAAAAATTTATACATATATTAAACCATTTAAATTCTAATAATCCTATGAAATGAGTTTGTCTTTTAAGAATTAAATTTACTTTTGTTGTCCTGTTTCACACTAGCAAGTTCCAGGAAAATAAAATTATTAGATAAAGAAATTGAGGCACAGAGAAAGTACTGTGTCCAAAGTTGCACAGCCAGTAAGCGAAACAGCTGGGATTCTGGCTCAGGCAGCCAAGCAGATGGCGCCCAGCTCTGTGCCCGGAAGTTCTTCTGTTCCCAGGAGTGGATGGACTCCATCAAGTGAAAACACCTATCTGGTGTGCCATGCCTTGGGACTTTTATAATCTGTTTCCATATGCTGAAGGGAAGGAGTGTAATACTCCTGTTACTTTACCACTAAAAAGAGGATGTATTGTTTTCCCTTTAGAAGATCAATATAAATTTTTATGCACATTTATTTAATTTTAGAAAATATCTAGTTACATAAGTGGTGCAGAATCAATCCCTGACAGAACACAGGAATTCCTGAAACAAAATTTTGTTTTCAAGCTGATATTCCACTGGGAAGCACAAAAAGATAAACACACAGATGAAGGAGTTTTGTGATAATTTCTCTAAAAGAAGCTTACACAGTGTTCTACAGCATAATGATAACTCACCTAGACTTAGTAAGTGAATAAGACTTTATAAAAGGGACAGAGGCAGCTTCAGAATGGAAGGGATGATCAGACATTGGGTTTACACAGAAGCTAGTAAACAAAATCAAAAAGGAGTTCCCAGCCAAGAGCAGACCTGCATTAAGATTTACAGCAAGAGTGTCAGTGATTAAGGAAGACTGTTGATCTGAAGAATTGTTGAGCAGGTATGTCTGAGACAGTAGGAGAGAGCACACTGCAAGGTACACTGGTTCCAGATCATGCATGGGACTGAGCATTCTGCTGCAGCATTGGAAGCATCTAAACACAGCAGTGAGACTCATTCTTCAAGCAGACAGGACTGGGATAAGGAAAGTATCAAAGAAGAACCTAAAAACTTTTTGTGGTATTTGAAAGCTCCCAGTTAAGATCCTGATGTGAACATCAATAAAGAAGTCCAAGACCACCATCAGAAGTTCCTTTGCTTTTGCACAGAGTTAACTTCAAGGCAACTTGGAAAAACAAAGCAATCCCCAGGGTATGGTGTGTCTGCTCTTGGGGATCACAAAGGATAGAAACGGAAATTCAGAGGGAGCTTAAGCCAGTTAATATGATGTAGGTCAGAGTAAACTATTTGACCCAGTGGATTCGGAGGTCCCAAAGACAACTTTGTTGTTTTATTTTTGCAGATGTTCCTAAAAATGTGACTTAAGCATCATTAACTTTTGCTTTTTCCTCCTTTGTAAACAGACTGAACACCAGTACAGAAACTAAAAGTTTCAGCAATTCTCTAATAACCAAAAAAAAAAAAAAAAAAACTCCTAAACTTTAGGAAATCATATTAGAGTGACCCAATTAATATCCTACATTTTATTCTGACTGAAGCACATTCTTAATTCAACTGGTCAAGAGTGTTCATCGTTTTTCAGCATCAGACATTTGCAGGACTTGTATCACCTCAGAGCTCTCCAAATCAGGGAAAAAAGTAGCAATGAATTAGCAAGTGACCAATACATTGCCATGGGTCTTAGATTATTTTGAGAATAAAACTTCATTTCCAGAATGGGTCTGCTCAATTTTTCTGAATGCCTCTAGCAAACAAAATTAAAGGACAGTAATGATGTCCTACCACTGTGATTCAGAGTTTCTCTTAACATTCTTTTATTTGCTTCAACTCATTCAACCCTCACAAAAACTCCATGAGGTGGGTATTAAAAGCTCTGGTTACACATGAGACATCATTAATTAGTAGATCTTCCTATTTGTACTTGAAAATGATTTCTAATTGCTAAAGCTGTTTTATTTTTACTAAAAAGTTTTTCAAAAAAACCAGCTCATTATCCTTCTATGTGACTGAAAGCCTTTATTAAGTCAGACTGATTTACACAGCTTTTAATGACTTCTCAGTCCCAAAACTGTGACAGAGCAGCGTTTTAGGTCTAAAGCTAATGGTTTTTCCTTGTATCATGTACCAGAGACAGCCACCGAACTCACAGGAAATTCAAGATTTTTTTTTTCAGTTTTTTGAGACAAGATCTCACTTTGTAGTTCAAGTTGGTCCTGAGTTCAGCCTCAAACTCACCACAATGCTCCTACATCTGCATCCCAAGTGCTGGGATTACAGACATGAGCACTATGTTATGTGGTGCTGATTGCTGGTGGGTGTGACTCTCCATGTCCAGTATTCTTGTGGTTACTGAGAATCAAACCTGGGCCCTTGCAAAGCCAGGCACTGGGACCACTGAGCTAAATCCCCAGCCCAATTCAAGCTAATCTCATTTTCAGTCATTGGTGATACTATGCAGAATAGGTATGTGTGATTATTCTAAAAGTTGAATTTCTAAAACTCTCATTAATTCTGGTAACTAGATGTTACCAGATTTAGATCATCTAGGATTTAGATGCTAGTCTGAACAAAATTTTACCTTTCTTTTACCTGTAGAACAGTTTTATTGATCTAACTTATGAAACATGAGCAAAATTAAAATGAATCCCTAATTGTCCAAACAGTTCCTTATCTTTCAAAGTGTGGTGATTTCTGTTCTCCTGCCAATATTTGCCACCAATGCCTTTAAGTGACTCCTTGGATCTGACATCTTTTTCAGAATAAAACAATCAAGTATAATTACAAGCTTTTATATTCTTATTTAACTACTTCTTACAATTAATTTTCAATTAAAATTTCAACTCCTGCAAAGACAATGTTATTTTTTTCATTAGAATTATCCAGTCCTCCACAGATAGTAAGTAGGTGCTAAGTGGACACTGGATACTTGTAGAATTATCAATATATTTAAGTTTTCAGCAAGTGTAAGTGGGTTCAGTTGATCAAAAAATGGTACAGGTTATAAATTAACCATTTAGTACACAATAGTCATGCAGAACTTGTACTTGCGAATAGCTTTTCTAAGTGCAGAAATTATTTCACTTCATTTGAAAGTAATAAAATCACACATCCTTATCATGATGAATGGTTCACACTTATTACTAATTTAGTTTGGTCTCAAATCTAATTAGTAGATTTTACTACTCCTTATTTTTGTCTAGCATATGTACAACAATTGAATCCAAAGAGGAGCTTTTTTACCATTCATTTAAACTATTTTCTGCACATCATTGAATCAACATCTTCTAATTCTTATAATGATTATGGAGCATGCAATTGTTCTTTTATGAAGAACTGAACATAGAGGCTCATCCTGTTAAAGACTTAAAACTCTGGAGGTCTGTCTTTGCTTTCCATTTCACTTGGTATCTTTACCTCGTGGTGATGAAGTTGTTTGAAAACTTCTGAATCAGCATAAAGAAACCAATACACTCTGGGCTCTATCAGAGACATTTACAATGTCTCTGATTTAAATTGCACACCCAGAGGCCACAAATAGAAATTTTTCTATCCTGGATAAAATACAACTCAGACACCAAATAACTTATAATGAAAGTAATAACAGCACCTCTTTATCTTCTGAAAGTGTTTAAAACACCAAAAAGACAGTACCTTGGAAATTTTGCTTTTGATGTACTTTGGTCTTCATATATATTGTGCTCTTTCTTTTAGAACACTTATGCATATTTTTGTTCAATTTGAGAAAATACTGCTATAGTTTTTCTACAGTTAGAAACGACTTGGGGAAATGAACGTTAAGTAGAGTGGTTTGTTTGTCTCACAAGGTCTTTTTGTTTCCACTTTATTAAAAAAAATACTAGGTAAAACTAGAGAAGGGAAAAAAAATGTATGTCTGTATCTGACAGCATCTCCCTGCTTCATACTCCTGAAGATACATTGTAGAATAATGATGGGTCTGATTGCTGAGCAGCAAATTAATTCTGTATTTAGCAGTATACATTAACAACCACTTTCTATATTCATGGGTCTTTTGAGCCTGGGGCAGGTCACAGGAGGAACAGTGCACCTCTACTCCATGACTAGAGCCATGAGGAAGCCAAGGATAAAGACTCAGGATGCCTGAAGACTAAATCACCTAGAATTTGATTTCTACACTGTGCCTGTTGCCTGGGCCACAATGACTTCCAGTCTGTACTGCAACCACAAGCGCAGAAGGTCTATTTTTGCATCTTGACTTTCACCTCAACTGGCCACCTCAGTGAAGGTCAATGGATTTTTTTTTAATCTGGTGGCTCATAGCTCCAAAAGAGGGAATCAGTGAACAAAGTAAAATTTGCTCCACCTCAGAAATCCCACAGCCTCATTCCTGATATGATTTTTAAGGAAAGATGTAAAATCTATACATATACCCAAGTAAAGGAAAAAGACTACTTCTGGATGCAAGAATTGTAAGTTCACACTTGGGAAGAGCATTTGTAGCAGAAAGTTCTATTATGACCATCTCTGAGAGATAAACTTGACTTAAAAGAAGTCTCTAGTGTCAGAATGAGGAGGATCTGCTTGATAAAGTGATCTTGCTTATTGTGATTTCCTGTTTCCTTTATCAGTTAGAACTTGCTATACTGAAATTTCAATAAAAGTTTATTAAACTTAAATTTAAATTAATTCCATTAGTATTTTCACAGAGGTTCTAGGAAAACATCTATTTAGTGTCACAGAAGATGATGGTTTTATGGCATTATGAAAATGCTGTTGAATATTAATGATCACTCATCTGAACTTTTGGCCCTAGACTGCACTAAAATCATGAATTAGCTTCCTAAAAAGCAGTAGTGACTGTCATGAAACACATCCATTACCCAGATCCTTGTGCACCAGCCACAAAGATGTGTCTTTGTACAAATTCTCAAATTCATTGAGTTTCAGTTTCCTTATTAATAAAATGAGGGAAAATGTTGCTAAGTCAAAGGATTGGGAATAAACACACCTGCAGAGCCAGTTTTGAAAAGTCAAGCCAAAGACAAGAAAACAGTGAGGTTTAAAAAATGCCAAATGAGAGTACAAATACAGATGCCATATTTTATAAGTAACTCATCTACAATGGAGGTCTTTTCTGATTTGTACAAAGGCTCTAATGGAGTCTCTCACTGAAAGCATTTAAAAAAATAAGCACCAATGTAAATTATGAATGTTAAATATGCCAGAATCTACTTATTTTGCCAACTCAAACAGTCTATCAGTCCAGTAAAAATTTCAGGTAAGCTTAGTAACAGATTTGGGTGTCATTACACTAAGGTTCTTCAAGTGCAGTGCCAAATCCTCAGCAATGTAAGCATGTCTTCTGTTGTATAAAACTAGGTTGCCTTTCAGAAAGGTATCAGTGGTCTTTAGCTATCAGAAGGTAATATCTACCTTAGAATTTGGCTTTTGAAAACCTTGGGACAAATGTAAGCAATGTTTTGATGATTCTCATCAAATGACTTGGGGTGTTTGATTCTTCACATTGAATATTTTTTGTGTCTAGGGACCATCTTGCTTCAATGTTTAAATTACAAGATGAGAACTGGAGACCATCTCAGTAAATGACAGAACACAGACTCAAGAATCTCATCCCAAGAATATTCAGAGACATCTGGCTGTGATGATTCTACTCACACTGATATTAAAAACCAAACTTGATTGGAACTCAGAATGGGTTATTTTGGTGCCCATTAGAGAGCACCAGTGCAACTTGAAATCATCACCTAATGGGACAAAAAGCATTCTGAATCTTAAGCTTATTCCTGAATTGTCTCTGGTGTGTCTTAAAAGAACTAAAAGTTTCCTCCATAGGAATTACAAGTGGCCATTTTCCAATGAACAACTCATGCATGCACAGATTCATGCAAACTGAAATTTGTTTTTGCTTCAAAAGAGGGACTTGTTACAACTTTACCTAGCACAGAATTTTGTCTCTGTGCAACAGCAAGCATTTCTGCCTAATGTTCATCTTGCTAAACTTCTAATGTAAAAATGATCATTAAATTATCAAGTTAGCTTGAGTCAGCAGAAAGGCAATCCTCCATGCTTGAAATAAGAATATCTCCAAAAAGGATTTGCCTTCTTAAGCCAAATCTCCACTTACCTGCACTTTAATCTCTCTAATAAACTTTCTACCTTACATGTTTATTTACATTTCAGCAACTGAGCTCTGTCCCTGGCATTCTAGAAATTTTATCTATGAGGCATGCATAGCCTACTTAGAAAGACTTAATTTTTTAAATTAAATATACTTCATCTCATCTCTCCTTTCTCTCTAAAAATTGTACCTTCAGGACATACTCATAAGTGAAATGAATATATCACAGATGTGTAAATACCATATCTCTTCTCTGATTGATAAACTGAAAATATAAATAAGCTTTAAAATGTATGTTAGATATTGTAAAATGGAAAATATTCAGAGGGAAATGTGGGTTGGGATGGGTAACTAGGGAAAAGAAAAAATTGTAACAGTAACCAAAAAAGGGGAAACAAAGCTTATGTATATAGAGAATGGGAGCTGTAAATTGAGTAGGGAAATGGGAAAAAATGAGAATCAAGTCATGTCATATATTGATACAGGTTGTCAATGTTGAATATGATCACGATATGTATATAAAATGTACTAATTTCTCAATAAAATTAATTTTTTAAAAATTTAGCTTTTGATCAATTAATCCCTGTTAAATAGTTGGTAGTTGCTGATCCATCTGTCCCCTACATGCCTTCACAAATGTAAAGGCATAGAGAAGTGTCTGAACTCACAGTGACTAATCGTTTGATAGCTGAGCTTTGATTCCTTTCTTTTTTAATCTAGAAAGAGCCTTTCTCCTTCCATCTTAGTGGAGAATAAATCAGGGATAAATACCTTTCTCTCTCCCAAATTCTACAGAATAAGTCTTTATTCAGATCAGATATATTGTACTGAGAAAGAAATTTAAACTGTTCTTAAGAAAAATGTTAGATTCATAAACCTAGAGAGTTTAGTCAGAAAATACTATACCTTCAATTCAGCCAATAGACTCTCGAGTGACAAATGATCAAGGCTTGACTTCTTCCTCTGTTGCCCCTCAGTCCATAATAGCTGCACTTCCTCCCCCTCAGCATCCTACCCTTGATATCTTCCCCAGTCTATCTTCTTGTGAGCCATCCCCCCTTTCCCTCAGGATAGTGAGCATCCATCCTCAGTGCTGACTTGGGTGTTGCAAATACATTTGCCATTTCAAATGTCTGCCAGATGTTCATAACTTTCTCTTTCTCTCTGTTGGAATCATCCCCTGGTTGGAAGAGAGGGTAGCAAAATTAGAGTGGAGTGTTTTCATTCAAGCCATGACTGATATCTCTCTCTGTCTCTCTCTCTCTCTCTCTGTCTCTGTCTCTCTCTTTCTCTCTCTCTCTCTCTCGTAAAGTATTACCAGTCAAATACAGCTTGGGAACACAGAACTAGTCCTTCCCAAAATCCTTATTTGTCCTTCAATTAAAATTATAATTTCTATTGTTAATGACCTTAAGTTTGTTCCTTGTCAAACAAAACCCTGGCTTCTTCATCCCCCTTCCAAGGTTTTTTTTTGTTTTTTTTGTTTTTTTAATGCTTCAGTATTTGATGCAAACATTTCTTTCTGAGCAATAAAGACAAATGACTCATACTTAGAGTATTTCTCTCTGGTCCACCAGTTTGCTGACATCTACTAGAGGTGCAAGACAAGAGAACTGTGGAAAGAATTCTAAGGACTGAAGGAGTGCTTCCAATTATTTTGGGCCTATTCAGTACTACAGAATTTGTCAAGATCTAAGGCCAGCTGTAGCTCTTTAATTCTCAGTATTTCTTTTATGTCATTAATTGAACTCCTACTTTTGCTAAGGTGATGAAAATCTTACTACTGAGGCAATTCAACACCATGCTCTCATTTCACAGCACAGTGAAAATATTTTACAAGAGTAGAAACCCAAGAAATTGAGGAACCCTAAGTACATATTTTCTAAATGATCTGCCAACAAAAGTTTGGAGGATGTTGTAGGATACATACAATCAAACACAGTGTGTATAATGTTGTAATCATGTAGCCTTCCTCAATTCTCAATATATAATGCATTTATATTAGATACATTTTCTTTTCTTAGGAACATTTGATGGCATAAGAAATCCAATGTAGGGGTTAGAGCTACATTGGCCTGGCCTCCAGGCCTACACCAGAAGAGTGCCCAGAGACTGAGTTTAGCAGCGGGCGGCTCAGGAAATGGCGACTGTGCCACTGAATCTGCGCCAGGATTGGAGCTTACTGGCCTCCAGGCCTATGCCAGAAGAGTGCCCATGGACTGAGTTTAGCAGCGGGCAGCTCAGGAAACAGCGACTGCAGCACCAAGTATGCGTCACCGAATCTGCGCCAGGGTTGGAGCTTACCGGCCTCAAGGCCCATGCTGGAGGAGTGCCCAGGGACTGGGGTTAGCAGCGGGAGGCTCGGGAGATGGCGACTGTGGCACCGAGTCTGTGTCACTGGGTCTGCACTGGGGTTACAGCTTACTGGCCTCCAGGCCCATGCCGGAGGGGCACCCAGGGACTGAGGTTGGTAGCAGGTGGCTCAGGAGGTGGCAACTGTGCCACTGGATCTGCACCAGGGTTGGAGCTTGCTGGATTCCAGGCCTACACCAGAAGAGCTCCCAGGGACTGAGTTTAGCAGCGGGCAGCTCTGGAAACAGTGACTGCGGCACTGAGTCTGCGTCACCGAATCTGCGCCGGGGTTGGAGATTGCTGGCCTTGGGGCCTATGCCAGAGGAGCGCCCAGGGACTGGGTTTGGCAGCGGGAGGCTCAGGAAACGGCGACTGCGGAACCGAGTCTGCGTCACCAAATCTGCGCCGGGGTTGGAGCTTGCTCACTTCCAGGCCTACACTGAAAGAGTGCCCAGGGACTGAGGTTAGAAGGACAGAGTCTGACTTTCTCCACAGCAACAGCAGAAGCACAACCAGTCAGCTTGTACTGGTGAGTAGGTGGGCCTGTTGGAACAACAGTCCCTATCATTGTAGCTGAACAGGGCCTACTGGCTTCCAGGCCGACTGCACAAGTGAGCCCAGAGACTCTGTATTGGTGAGCAGGTGGGCCCATTGGAACCTCAGGCAGCACCATTGTAGCAATTCAGGAGCCACAGTCTTCCTGCCTCTAAAGCAGACAGGAGAAGGTGTTCTGACTGTATTGATTGAGTACCTCATATGGTGTGCCAGAACTAGAGGTTTTTCTTTAGGTCCCAATACAGACTGTAAAGAACAACCCAGGAAACACTGCTATTTTAAGGTTCCTAACTATTAGGAGGAAAGTGACTTGCAAAAACCAGCGCCTGGAAACAGGGCAGGTCAGAGATGAGGAAACACTCAAAGTCTCAGATAAAAAGATCCTCACTGCCAGGTAACACAGGGGGAAGGGAAATAGAGAAGTTTGAAGCCCAGTCTCCAGGGTCCTTGGAAATGGTAACCAAAGCAGATCTAGTAAAATGGAAATCAGAACTGATCTCTGAGATGAAAGCAGAGATATTAGACACTGTCAACATGATGATTAATAAAGCTAAAGAGGAAATCATTGAGTTGATAGAATCCAAGATAGCAAAAGCGATGGAACCTTTTCAAAACCTACAAACAGAAGTCCAGGAAATTAAGAAAGAAAATAAAAGTTTGCGCAATAGAATGAATTTGGCAGAAGACCGAATTTCAGACCTAGAAGACAGGATCTCAACCAATGAACTGGAAAGGCATAATCTATGGAAAAAAGCAAGCGATAATGGAAACTCAATCCAACAGCTCCTAGATGATTCAAAGAAGAATAACATAAGATTGATTGGAGTCACTGAGGAAGCAGGAGACAATGCTAAAGACATCAAAAACCTATTCACAGAGATAATGGCAGAAAACTTCACAGAAAAAGATAAAGAATTGGACATACAAATATATGAAGCATACAGAACGCCACATGCCCATGATATGAAAAAAGCTACATGTAGACGTATAATCATAAAAGTCCCAGATATTCAAAAAAGAATGAAATACTGAAAGCAGCCAGAGAAAAGAAAACAGTTACATTCCAAGGGAATGTATTATTATGTAATATATTATGTATTATACATATATTACATACATTACATACATTATGTATGTAATACATTATGTAATATTACATAATGTAATATTATGTGATCCCGTCAGGATCACAGAGGACTTCTCAACTCAAACACTCAATGCAAGAAGAGCCTGGAGTGAAGTCTTCCAAGCCCTAAAGCAAAACAACTTCCAACCCAGACTGATTTATCATGCAAAACTATCCGTCAAAATTGATGGGGAAATAAGATACTTTCATGACAAAGAACACATGAAAAATTTCACAAATGAGAAACCTGTGCTCCAAAACATTTTAAAGAATATCTTGGAGAAAAATAAGGAAAGTTACAAATCCATGAGACCTAACCGAGTCAACCCATGGGAACAAACAAGAAACTGATGGAAAAAGGGCAGAAGCAGAATAACACAATCAAGAACAGGAAAACATGGCAGCACTAAATTTACCCATATCAGTCATAACAATTAATGTCAATGGACTCAACACGCCAATTAAGAGACACAGACTGGCAGAGTGGATCAAAAAACAAGATCCTACAATCTGCTCCATACAAGAAAAACTCCTAATTCAGAAAGAAACCCATGGACTAAAAGTAAAGGGATGGAAAACAATACTCCATGTGACAGGAAACAGCAAGAAAGCAGGAGTGGTGATTTTATTTACAGACAAAATAGATGTCAAGCCAAAGCTCATAAAGAGAGATAAGGATGGACACTATCTTTTAGTTCAGGGAAAAATCTAAGAGACAGAAATCACAATCTTAAATATCTATGCTTCAAATTCTAATGCACCCAACTATATAAAACAAATATTAACGGACTTGAAAAATGAGATAAACTCCAATACAATAATAGTAGAAGACCTCAATGCCCCACTGTCACAAAGAGACAGATCAACTGGAAAAAAAGTCACTAAGGAAATCCTTGAGCTCCACCAGACTCTTCAGAAAATGGACTTAATAGATGCCTACAGAGTATTTCACCCCACAAAGTCAGAATATACATTCTGCTCAGCTGCTCATGGATCATTCTCCAAAGTAGACCATGTACTCATTCATAGAACAGCTTTAAGCAAATATAAAGGGATTGAAGTCATCCCTTGTATGCTGTTGGACCATAGTGCCCTGAAATTGGAGCTGAATAGCAAAGAAAAGCCCAGGATCTTCACAAACACATGGAAACTGAACAACACTCTGCTGACCAACCAATGGGTCACAGAACAAATTAGAGAAGAAATTGAGCAGTTTCTACAACTAAACGATAACCCCAGTACTACATATAGAAATTTATGGGACACAATGAAAGCACTTCTATGAGGAAAATTCATAGCAGTGAAAGCCTACCTCCAGAAAATGGAGCAAGCTCAAATAAACAATTTAATGCTGAACCTCAAGTGACTAGAAAGAGAAGAGCAAAACAAACCCAAAGCTCACAATAGGCAAGAAATTATAAGGAAATTATAAGGATGAGGGCAAAAATTAATGCAATAGAAACCAAGAGAATGGTTCAAAAAATCAATGAATCGAAGAGTTGGTTCTTTGAGAGGATAAACGAAATTGATAGACACTTAGCCAACCTAATTAAACAAAAGAAGGAAAGGCTCATATTTATGCTATATGAATGAGAATGGAGAAATTACTACCGACCCAGAGGAAGTCCAGAGGATAATAAACACCTACTTTGAAAATTTATATTAAAATAAAATGGAAAATGTAGAAGAAATGGATAGATTTCTAGACACATATGAACTCCCAAAGCTGAATAAAGAAGATATAGAAATGTTAAATGCCCCAGTAACAATCTGTGAAATTGAAAATGTAATTAAAAACTTGCCAACAAGAAAAGCCCTGGACCTGACGGTTTTCTTGCTGAATTCTATAAAACTTTTAAAGAAGAGTTAGTGCCTCTATTCTGAAACTCTTCAATGAAATTGAAAAGGAAGCAGTACTCCCAAACTCATTCCTGGAAGCAACCATTACCCTGATTCCTAAAGCAGAGAAAGACCCAACCAAAAAAGAGAACTACAGGCCAATATCTCTAATGAATATTGATGCCAAAATCCTCAATAAGATCCTGGCAAACAGAATACAGAGAATTATCAAAAAGATTATACACCTTGATCAAGTTGGATTCATCACAGGGATGCTAGGAAGGTTCAACATACGTAAATCAATCAATGTTATACACTATCTTAATAGGCTTAAGGACAAAAATCATATGGTCATCTCAATTGATGCAGAAAAAGCGTTTGACAAAATACAACACCCATTTATGTTCAAAACTCTACAGAAGATCGGAATAGATGGTCTCTATCTCAAGCTAATAAAAGCTATCTACGAGAAACCTTCAGCCAGTATCATACTAAATGGTCAAAAATTGAAACCTTTCACACTAA